>VXAC01001937.1:0-223808 GCA_013399225.1 Rhipidura dahli
CAGCCAGCACCAACCAAGCTTTGACCGAGTTGTGCCAGCCAAACAGGATGAAAAACATCTTCAATCGCTGGGATCCCCCGACCTCATTTTTTATCCGATTTTTTTTCAAGTTTTCTTTAATTGTTACATAAACTATTTTCATCTAGTTTAATACCTGGAATTATCTTTTTTTTTTAATAACAGGTGGACAATGGACAAAGTATAGATATGGGGAAGCATGGCAAGTTGACTACATTACCTTTCCCCAAACCCGCCAAGGAAAGAGCTACGTGTTGACCATGGTGGAAGCAACCACGGAATGGTTAGAGATCTACCCTGTGCCTCACGCTACTGCCCGGAACACCATCTTGGGCATGGAAAAGCAAGTCCTGTGGAGATATAGCACCCCTGAGAGAATCAAGTCCAACCATGGAACCCATTTCAAGAACGGCCTCATAAGCACCTGGGCTAGAGAATACGGAATTGAATGGATATACCATATCCCTTATCATTCACCAGCTGCCGGGAAAGTTGAACAGTGCAATGGACTGCTGAAGACAACTTTGAAGGCACTTGGTGGGGCAACCTTCAAAAACTGGGAACTGAACTTAGCAAAGGCCACCTGGATGGTCAACACAAGAGGCTCCATCAATCAAGCTGGTCCTGCCCAGTCCAAAAGACTGTTTGGTTAGTCCCACCTCAGGCAAAAGCAAACCCATCTGTGGAGTTGTTTTTGCCCAAGGACCTGGTTACACATGGTGGGTGATGCAGGCAGATGGGGAAACCCGTTGTGTACCACAGGGAGATCTAATCTTAAGTGAGAACTGTGTGTAAAAATTAGGCAATGATGTAGATGATAACAGAATAAGGGGTGGATAATGTCCTAGGTTACAACAGATATATTTAAGTATTCTATTACCATGGGCCTATGCTAGCTATGGGCCATTAGCTGTTATCGCCTGCTAATGACCCACCCCTGATAACAGACAATGGGCCATCAAGAAACCATCATATGACTCATGGACTTATCTCATCCTGTTGTGAGATGCTCCACCCAGGAGCGGGGGAGCCAGGCATTCCCACCTGGATATAACCTACCCTTAGAACTGCCTAACCTCAGCCCTGTCTACTGGGTGACGGGAGGACAAGAGCCACCACGGACCTTCAGCTGGAGACTAGACCTTCCATCATATCATCGCTTCAACCTGACCACTTCATTTGGACTGCTGTTACCACCCGAATAGGATATCAGGTTGTATCTGACTTTGTCAGTGCTTTTTCCTTATATTATTTCACTTATTTCCAATTTTTCCTATTAATTCTAATCCTGACTTGTGATGTCCCACTGGTTTGTTTTCAAACCAATACAGTTTCAGCACCTGTACAGCAGCCAGCCCTGGGGAATGAAGAGAATAATCATTGTGTTTTGATCCTCAGCTCCCTTCCAGAGCTAATAAATAAGTTAGCTGCTGGTTTATGTACTGGTTTGGAAGCCAGCACAATTTAAAGGTGTATTTCATTGGTGTGGGTAATTAGCAAACATTACCTAGCGTTATAATTTTCTCTCTGAAGCAAACAGTTATAAATAGTTTAAAAGGGCAAACTTGTTCAGGAGAAAAGCATCCAGGCACCCAAAATCTCGTTTCTAGCAGTTAAAGAGGTATTATTGACATGAGCAGGGCAAATGTCATTTTTAAACCATGCAGCTGCCAGTGATCACCATGGTCTCCTGGAAAGGCAGCCAATGGCCAGCAGGCTCTGGGCTGGGAATTGCCCACTGCTACACTCACACTGTTTATTTTGGAGGTTCCACTGTCACCGCTGGTATTTTGAGCCTGCCTGCCTGCATGTTGGAGGGGGAACGGCCAGGGGTGGGAGTTGTTCAAGGAAACAGCATTTCACAGAATCACAGAATCACCACGTTGGAAGAGACCTTCAAGTTCATCGAGTCCAACCCCTGCCCCAAAACCTCAACTAAACCCTGGCACCGAGTGCCACAGCCAATCTCTTTTTAAACACATCCAGGGAGGGTGACTCCCCCACCTCCCTACTTGATTTCAGTACTTTATCTCTCTTTCTGTAAAAAACTTCTTCCTAATATCCAACCTATATTTTCCTTGATGCAACTTAAGACTGTGTCCTCTCGTTCTGTCAGTTGTTGCCTGGAAAAAGAGACCAACCCCCACCTGACTACAATCACCTTTCAGGGAGTTGTAGAGAGTGATAAGGTTGCCTCTTAGTCTCTTTTTCTCCAGGCTAAACAACCGTAGTTCCCTCAGTCATTCCTCATAGGGCTTGTGTTCCAAGCCCCTCACCAGCTCTGTTGCCCTCCTCTGGACATGCTCAAGCATCTTCACATCCTTCCTGAACTGAGGGGCCCAGAACTGGACACAGCACTCGAGGTGTGGCCTCACCAGTGCCCAGTACAGGGGAAGAATGACTTCCCTGGTCTTGCTGGCCACACCATTCCTAATATACATTTAAACTAGAAAGCTCAGGTTTGTCAAAACCGAGCTTGTTCTCTCAGACCCTTGGTGGTCCCCACACCCTGCCTGGCCCCCCAGCCCAGGACCTGGTGCTCTGGAGGCTGCAGCCCCCTCTGACCTGGGGACCCCCACAGTGCCTGGGCCCGGCACTGCACTGGTGGAAGCAGACGGGCAGAGGCCAAGCCTCTGAAATCCCAACTCCACCCTTGGCTTGACTAACTTCCATCAAGCATTGGAGCTGCTCTTTTACTGGACTTGTCTCAGATTCTGACATCCAGAAATCAGGTCTCAGATAAGTCCTGGGATGTGCTTTCATTTTCAGAATTGAAAAAAGAAAGGATTGATTAGTAAGTGAAATTTATTGGGTTTCCTCTGCTGTGGGAGAGATCAAAGCTTCTGGTTTGTTCTGAAAGAAAATAATTTTTCTGCTTTTAAAGCAGTTTTGACTTCACACTGAAGAGACACTGCTGCTTTCAGCCAGCTGGCTGATCCTCTCAGGAGCTGTAGTGAGGTCTCTGCCTCTGCTCCAATGCTGCTCCACATTTCTGCTCCCCAGTGCAGAGGGATAGAGCTACCCCTGTGCGTGATTGTCATGAATGTTTACACAGTTTTAGCTGAACTGAGAAAAAGACAATAAACCAGCCTACAGTCTCATTTATAATTACCCAGTGGGAAGGAAATTAAAATGACAGCATTTAAGTTTTCACTCTCTCCTGGTGACATTTAGACATGGGCTTACACTTGGCAAAGGCAAAGTAATCAGCCTAGTACACAACCTCACAGAGCCCCATTTCATGCTGCAGAGCACTGCCAGTGCCAGCCAGTTCCTTTTCTCCCTCGTACAGGTACACCATGCATTTTATTTGTCCCCTGTCACTCCGGTGCAGGCAATGACATAATTGAATTTAAACAAACTAGACTACAGTCTCCTATGGTCTAGTGAATATTTATGTCACTCCAGCATCAGGAAACCTCTGGAGGGGTTTGCAGTTTTGTTCTTTTTTTTTTTTTCTTTCCTTAAATACTTTTAAAAAATCAAATGTCAATGACATTTTCTGGACTAAATGGTTCTAAAAGAGCTGCACAGAGATTTGGGTGGTCATATGCTTTTTGTGTGACACAAAGAAACAGGATTCGTCTTACCTGGAAGGCAGAGTCATGAGGCTCCCCAAAGACATCTCAGAAAATGCTGATTCTTCCTGACTTGGGTAGATAACAGATTATGACACAAATGGTTACTTTTAAAGGAAATATCTCCTCCTCAGAGGACATGTTTTTAGCTCTAATGTAATGCTAACAAATTAACAATCTGTTTCTTAGATGGGGGGAGATCTGTGTGTGTATCTTGTTATATGCTGCTCAGGAAATTGGGAAGGGAGAGCAGATTGAGCAGAATTGGGAGGGATGCTGTGGCTTTCACCTGAGGTGTGGAAAATTGCCCAAGCTGCTAGTGAATAGGTCTGGGTTCTTGGCTGCATAAATGTGTCGGTTACAGTTTACAGCAGGAGGAATATGGTGCATGTAGTTGACCTTGAGTTGGACTTGATTTGAAAAATCATTTTACGGAAAATAATGGAAATGGTGGGGAACTTCTTCTGATAGAGCTTCTCCTCCTTAGGCAGTTCTCATTGCCATCTGCAGTACCCAGAGGTGTTTTTGTCACCCACAGCAGCATGAAGGCTACAATGAGTCTGCTCAATGATTCAGGTTGACCTTGAGCAGGAACAATCAATCCCAGACTGGCTTCAGCCCAGTGACATGAACAACCTGTGGCCTTCACCACCTGCGAGCTGTGGGACTTGCTGGAGAGTCCTTAAGCAGGCACTCAATTATTGCAGGCTCCAAGGAGCTGTTATGGTTGATCTCAAGTCCAGCTTGGGTCCAGGCTGATCTAACAAGGCCAGCTTGTTAGAAGAACCAGCATTTAAGAACTTATTGTGCTTTTCTTCTCTTTTGTTTCATTCTTTTTTTATCTGACTGCACCTGGTCAGCTGGTTAGCTCCCTGTGGGGTTCTGATAGCTGAGGCCTTCTCCCTCTGCATTAAACCCCCATGGTACTCAGAATAAACATTGCCTGCATTCTTCTGTTGAAATGAAAAGCAAACTTCCCTAGTGAAGTAATTAGTATGTGGGTCACAGGTTGTTATATCGCAAGTCAGACATTATTTAACTTTGCAGAAAATCCTGTGCTATGCCTTTTATCGGAAAGCCCATTTGTTTTTAAAAACCCCTAATCAATAAATCCTAATTAAAATCATATGTCAGATAACTAGTAGTCCTTAAGATTTTGGCTTTATACCCAGGAGGATTCTAGCTTACTGATGACATAAGTGTATTTATTTACTGACTAGATCAATAGCCTGTTCAATACTTGTTTTTTGCCAAGGTTACAGGCATTTCATTGGAAATAATTAAAACTGTTTGTGATGATGGATTTTTTTGAAACTTGCTGTAATACCTGAAGGAACTCCTGCCTGGGTGCTGTGAGTCTCAGAGCTGTGTTTAGTTTTGTGTGCACTACAGTCCTCCTCACCCTCTGTAATAATTAGATTTGTTTAGTTTTCTACTTAATTTTGCAAATGTCTTGCAAAACCTACCATCCATGTGGCCACAGTATGTGTCCTAAAGCTGATATGGAGAAGCATATCACATTTCCAGCATTTTCAGTTTGAATTGTGGTGATATTTGCCTGCAGTGGTCAGTGGGAAATGGTGGTTTGTTAGGGGGTTTTGATGCAAGGAACTTTGAAGCTTCTGGGTGAGCTCTGGACAGGGTTATGTGACACTGCAGGATGTTAGTGCAGTTAAAGATCTCCTTTCATTTACAGTATTTGCTAACTGCCCTGTGTGGGTATTTATAAGGAGTGCTTACACTGTGCCTTGGAGCCAACATACAGAAGATGGCAAAAGTGATTAAAAAGTGCTGCTCTGAAGCACCATATTCCGTCATCAGCAGATCTCAGTGAAGGTGTCTGGTAAATCCCTGCAGTTCTGTCAGGATCAAAGCAGCAGCAGCAGCAGAGGTCTCAGCCAAGGAGTGACAGAAGGGCTATGAGAAGCAAAAAATCTGGGGAAAATGGAAAACCCAAAGAGTAGCTAGTCTTTATTTTGTACCAAAGAGGCTCTGAGAAAGATTAGATGCTTCTCTGAATTGCAGTTCCAGAAACGTCTTCAGAGCAGCAAAGTGACTAGGAACACATTTGGTTTCACATTAAATACACGTGTACTTTCATTTATTTGGGGGGCTAACTAATGTACACTAGATTTCTTTCCATGGATAACTTTCCTTCGCTGTTAATTCCAGAGTACTTTGTCACTCAGTGAGGGTCACACCCGAGACGTCCTTCTCTTGTCCTTGGCAGAGGCTGTGTCAGCGAGGTCCCCTCTCCCTTGAGCAGCTGCTGTGCAGTGAGTCTGCTCTAGGTTGTTATGCTGGCACGTGCCTGAGCCGTGCTGCACAGCTCAGTGATAAATACGTCTGACTTCTGCATCCCAGCCTTCTCCCAGGGCATCTGCTTGTGCACAGGAGCCAGCCATACGTATTTATTGCTGAGATGGAACAATAATTAGGAAATGTTTCATTTGAATTACACCTCTCACGCTGTTGCTTGGTGTTGTGCACAAATATATCGGGGAGTAAACACAACTTGGTTGCAATGACAAAGAAAGATAAAAAATATCTCTGGTAGGAATAGAGTCTCCAAACTGATCACAGCGATAGCTTTTATCACACTCTTTCTTCATGCCTTTTCCCGTAGGTTAAGACTCAAGCCATTGATGCAATATCCCAGAAATAACATTGCAGCCTATTCCCAGACGACATCTTCAGCTGTGTATTTGGAGCCACTTGCACATAAATTACAGGGAAAGCTTATGGGAGCGTAAAGTATTTTCAGTAAAACCTAACCCCGTTGACTTTTAAGCTTGCTCATGACAAACATCCCAACAATCGGAAAACTAGAGCACCTCCTCAGAGAACAGAATCTTTCAGTCTTCATTTAAAAAGAGAAAGATAGCGCAGATGGGATGGTTAGAAATGAGCAGCCTCTTGAATGCAACTGTATCATGGCATCCAAGCAAGTAGTTGATTTTCTCAGATTTAATTCTGCTTTTTTGCATGTCCCTAATTAAAACTGGAGAGTAAAACATTAGTTTTGTGCTTAAAACATATAAAAATATATTTGCACACGTAAATTTATTCATACATTTACATAAAGGAATTATCATGAAAGTGTGTTTTTCACTGGAACTCTTAATACCTCCAACAGGAAAAGCCATCAGATTATTGAATCATCTTTCTCTGACAGTATCATAAACCTAAAGAACTACTTAGGCTAAGTGCTTTCTTTTACATGGCTAAATTTAGGTAGGATGATTCACTCTTAAGAGCTGGATTTGCATAACAAGACAATGGCAGTTAAGCACCTTAAAGCCTAGAGCAGATTTTCTGGATCCCTTACATCCCAAAGCTGTCATTGATCTCTGTGCAACAGGAACTCTAGGAAACCAAACCCCCATTTGTGGATACAAAACATGCTGCAAAGACGTGGCCCTGAAGTTTAGTTTCTCATTTGGAAGCCATTTGCACTGGTGATGCTGTCATGATTCCCACAGTAGAGTTAATAATTGCCCTCCCCAACAAAAGAGCCTCAGAAAGATCTGCAGAGGGAGTGAAGCGACAGAACACAGTCAATGCAACCTCGCTGGAATGAGATTGCTCCAAAAGCATGCTAGGGGCTCTTTAGTTAGGCTCAGTCTTCAACAAAGAGGCCTAAAGCAAAGCAAATCACTTCTCATGTAGAGGAGGAAAGTAGAAATTGAACTTTATGTGCTCTGGATATGTGGCAGGAAAAGTCTTTTTCGCTGATTTAATTGAGTTAAAAATAAATATTTTCTTTGAAGTTTTCCTTGGCATGTCTCAAGTTACAAGATTATTTCATAAAAGCTAATGCAGTCAAAATATGCAGAGCCTGATGGTCCTTGCTTTCAAAGACTCTCAGGCATCCTCATGGGAGCACGCCTAGTAAAAGTAACATTTTCTCCAGTTAACCAGAAAATAGAAAACCAAGGACAACCTGTCCAAAACCAGCATCAATTTCACAGGATGACAGCTTATGTGTTTGGAAGGCATTGCTTTTTGTGTATCTGTAGGACTGACAAAGTCAAACTAATAAATAACCATAAATCAGCTTACAAATATATTTTTTTCATCTTTGCATTCTCTGTGTACTGCAGCTGGCTTGGTGGCAAACAACTGAGCTTTGCTACACCCGTGAGATCCTGGGCTCTTCAGCTCTCCAGGGACTGGCCAGTGCACAGTCACTCTTGGTCTAGGTTTAATTCTTGCATTCAAACAGTCTCTCTAGCAAAATTTGCAGAAACTGGCTCCCTTCCTTCCTAAGGCTACCTTCAGATAATGAGTTCACAAATTCACTGTTTTGAAGAAAAGAAGCCACAGGCTGAACAGAACATATGAAAGCTGTTCCCTTTAGTATTGTAAACAATGCAAGTGCTATGAGTGAATCCTTGTCTCTGTTTCCTGCTTACTCAGATGCATCAGGAGTTGATCCTTATCCTTTAAGCACACTAGGACATGTCCTCTCTGCTCCCATTTCTTTCTGTGCAGTTCTGGGTTTGGGTTCAGGTTTCCATAATAGTAGTAGACCCTTCAGTGAAGAGAATGAGTCTGCTCTGTTAAAATTTGCTGTCTCTCTCTCTTCCCAGACTGGCAATCATATTTTCTGTCAGGAGATTAGCTGCTCACTTGCCCACCTGAGATTTGCTCTGGGCACTAGCCAGCTCTTTGAACAAAAATGTGTCCTGTCTATGACCTTATCAAGGCTGTCCAGCCCTCCTACGTGAGCCTTGTGTGAAGAAGTGTCTCTCCTGACACTGCCAGGGATCTCGGGCCAAGCAGGTTTCAAAAGGTTCTGGTGCACATGGGGAGTAGATTTTGCTCTCAAGGACAGCTGGGCACAGGGCAAAGGGCAGCACCAAGTAGTGCAGATTGAGAGCAATGCATGCACGTGCCTAGGTGTGCAGTCACTATTCTCACCTGCACTGGCAATCATTCTTAAAGAGGAATGTTCTCTGTTTCATAGCAGCCCTTTTCCATGGTAACACCACCAAGTGCCAACATGTCGCTGTTGTAACACAGACACGTAGAAAAACCACACGAGTCCAAATCAGGAGAAAAGTGGCAAGTTGAGAGAGTTTAATATTTTTCCCGAGGTTTTTATATGTTAGTTCACAAAGTGAGCTGGATGGCATAAAGTAATTGGTTCTTCTGGCTAGCCACCTCCCAAGGGGTTGGCCCAACTCTAGCACTTACACTTGCAAGTGTTTTTCTAATTGAAGTCATAACAATCTGGAAAAAACAAGTGCATGTACAGATATTGATAAACACTGGTAACTTTGTTTAGCTTGCATGGGAAAGACAGAGTTCTCACCAAATACTAGAGATCTGAAGAATTTCACTGCTAAAGCTCTGTCAGTATCAACACCAACATGTTCTTCAAAACGTGACCGTGCTGGTACCTGCTGCTTAGGATATCCTGGTAAAATATACTGTAAGTACCCAAATTCATGTCATTCTGGTCCATGATCCATTTCTTAGACAGAAATTGGATTCTCCCTGAAATCCGTTCTTATTTTTGGGTTAGATCCTCTCCAAGAAATATGTAAATGAGAGGACTAAAACTCTATGGATTTTTACATGTCACAGAATTGGTGTTGTCCCAGTGAATTATCATTTATGAACACTGGATGAATCTGAATAAAATAAACCTTAAGTCATCTCCGAAATAATAAGGGATATGCAGCCTGTGTCCTTAATAACCTACTGTAGTGAGCTCAGCTACTGCTTCTTAATACTGAATATTCATGAAGTCATTAAATGAATAATTGGGATACATTTACACTTTATTACTGTTATGGAATAGCCTGGGCACCTTAATAAGATGCTGATGACTCATTTTGGCATGACAGGAAGAGGGTGCAGAGGGAATTTGTCAGTGTGACTTGCTAATGCAAAAATAATTGTTCCATTTTCCAACTTTAATGTCAAGAAAGACACTGATGTTTAAGAGTAGTTCTGCCTCATAGTCCCTTTCAGTGGATATTGGAGATTTGTACAGAGCCAGTGCTCTTTCTGTGTCTGCAGTAAATAAAGAACTGGGGAAGAGTAGGCAGAAATTCTCCCCCCCAAAAATCTCAGAAATTACTAAGAGCTCCTGTGTGTTACAGATCAATTCTGATGCTCTTGATAAATGAGAAGGATTAGATAAGTAATCTGATTAGAATGCAATAGTGATGGAAGGAGCTTACCATTACAGTGAGACCTTGACTCTCGAAATATAATGAAACTTTTATGGATCAATTTAATTATAAGTGAGCTATACAAATATTTACCATGGCTAGATATTGAAAAGTTACCTTCCTCTACTATAAGTCAGTTCCATGAAAATATCTGCTGTAAAGATCGAAAAAAGATTTCTAAAGGCAGTAGAAATGAACATTTAAATGAAAACTAGGTTTAAAACCTGTGTTGACTCAATCTGGTGTGCTTATTTTGGTGATTTTCAGTCGTGGTCACCCTCCCATATGGTTTCTTTCCATTCAGGGCCATTGGTTTCCCCTTTGCTATGAGGCTGCTGGCCAGTAGTGCAGAGCAGGGCTGAGTCTGGGCTGGCACCTGGGCTGTGTCTCATGGCATGGGGACACTGTGTCTGCTTCAGGGAAGGCAAGAAAGATGCCATGGGAAGGAGGTGGCCTTGGCAGAGTTTGTGTGCATGAACAGCTTCCCCGGGACCCAGCGTCTGCCAGCAAGAGGTGAATGTGGCAGACGGAACACACAGATAAATGTGGATTCAAGCCTTCAGGCAGCTCATAGACAAGAATTTCCAGACCATGCACTCTACATCTGGCAGGCAGTTCACAATGTATGTCTTTGATAAATAGCGCTTATTAAAGAGTTAGAAATTTCTCCTTCCCCAGAGAAGCTGTTTCATACATTTTTCAATCTTCAGGGCAAAATGAAAAAGTTTAATGAAAAAGCCCCCTTCAGCCTCCCCCAGTGAGCTTCCAGTCAAGGTTTTCCTGAAGTATATAAATTCTTAATTTGTTGTAGATAATGTCTACCAGATGATAGTACCAGGAGCACAAGTGGAAAATAAAGAACAGCAGACTTGGAACAGAGGTCATTAAGTACTTTCTCGGTGTGAGAAACATTAGCGATTTGACTTAAAGCAAGGCTATCATAATGGCAAGAGAGGCCAACCGAGGTCAGACAGAAAGGCTTTGGAGCTACCTTGTGGAGCAGGTCAGCCTGCAGGTGTGTCTGGGATGGGGCACAAAGCTGCTGTCCTTGAGGGGCAGGGGAACATCCCCACAAGAATCAGAGCACTGTCACGGCACCACGTCTGCAGAGACGAGCACACCTTGGCTCCCATGGGTGACAGGCATGTCTGGTCATCTGCAGACATGTGTGGTTTTCCTCTGGGAAGGTATTCAGGGATACAGAATGTAATTTATGCCTTCAATCTGTCCAGTTGGTGATGTTGAAAGCCTGAAAATATAGGTTCTTTTCATCCTCCCGTCTGCACTGTTGATGGTGCGCACATGTGAAATAGCAGTGTTGGTTTATCATAAATCCAGGATTTCTGAAGGAGTTTTTAATCTCTGTGGTTTTGGAGAGAGGACCTTTACAGCTTCTCCAGAATGTGGGTAAACAGCCTAAAATGTGATGTGTTTTAGTGAACGGCTGAAAAAGCAGAAAAGACTATAAGAGAATAATAATAATAATTTTAAAAGCCTTCTTGTCAAATAGTAAGACTCATCAACAGCACTTATGAGGCTTTGCACAAGGATTTATCACATCATCTGTCTTTCTTAGATGAGGAAAGAGAAGCTTACAAAAAGCAATTTTCCAAGTTCAAATAATGAATCAGTGGATGAACAGGAGATAGAGTGTGAGTTTTGATTCTGGGATGCCTCTGGCCAGAACCAGAGTTGGAAAATAGCAGCTTAGCAATTTGAACACCTGGGTTTTTTTCTTATTTGTTTAGGGAAAGGGCTAATTATTTTCAGATAAATTTTCATTATTCTTTTTTCCTTATGACCTTGACATTTCTAAAGGGGACAAAGCAAATTATTCATTATGTAATATTTGACCTGAAACAAAACATCACATTTGCTTTGTGTGGGCACTTGGTGAAAACAGCATATTGAAACGAAAACTGGAACTTCTAATTGCATTGAAAAGATGTTCCAGCTTTCAGAAAAAGCACAGGGTTTGGAGTCTGGCTTCCTGGGGAAGAACATCCTGAAAAATGGCTGATTATATGTGTCCCTGTACATGAGCCTGTTCTCGATCATTTTTGAACTGTGCATCTCTCAGTTGGGGAAATTTTTCCTGATCTACCCACAGTGTATCAGAGGAGTGGGGAAATATGTTCCTTCTTCTGACATTTGGCAAACCAGTGGCTGGTGTTGATCCTGTGCCTGTTGATCCTGTGTTCCAACATCCTCCTTCCACTGCAGCTGAAATTAATCTTAAGACAATTTCTCCTATTTCCAAATTAAAAGAAAATCTTCACATTCTGCAAAATGCAGCTGTTGATCTGGCTCTAACCAGAGTGTTGTGGCGACCTGGCTCAGGCCCGGCACGGCAGCCCTACCTCCGGGCCACTCGGTCCATGTGCTCCTAGTCACCAATGTGGTGGACAGCAATGGCGTTTATTGAGGGGTCACAAGGGGTTTTTATGGCTTGGGCAGTCGGTGTCATTTCCTCCTGCTCACGTCCGGCTGGGTGTGCCCGGACAGGGGTCAAGAGGGGAGGGGGCCCTGGCTGACCGTTACAGCCCGATATCTTCCACACTCATGTCCCTACCTCTCCACACCAGAGAAATCCTTTAGAAATGAATTTCCAATAAAGCAGTAAAACCTACTTCTTTAATAAGTTTACAGTGCAAAAACTTACTTGATAATGCAATAAAATGTTATCTCAGTCATGGAACAGGTTTGACGGTACCTTTTAAAGGAGCTAGTGTTTCGTCTCTGCAGAAACTCCAGTGTCAAGTCACATGCAAGCTTATTCAAAAAATACTGTTCTGGTGCAAGGTTATCCTTGTGACAAGTTTCCAGCAGGGACTATAGGAGCAATTATTCTTTTAGAGCTATCAGTAATTTCTACTGTAATTCCTCCCAATAGCAGAAAGCTTCAGTACTGGAAAAACTGCTGGATGGGCTGAGATTGAATTTAGTTTTAAAATGTGTATTAGTAGCTTTAAAGTGATTTTTCTGGAAAAATTAGGCTTGTCAACAATACACTTACATGCTAAAGAGAAACGTCTTAGCATTAGAAAACTTATTACCATCATCTGGATTTTTAAAATAAAATATTCATAAGGCCAGATCTGAATTTCAAAAAGAAAAATAGCCTATAAGTTCTGAAGTAATATATTCTCCCATCTCGTTAAAAAGCAGAAATCTATCTTGGATCTTATATGCTCTTCCTCATTACAAGCCTATTTATATAACAGTCTGAAAGACATAAGCTCTTCTTGGGCTTACAGCCCTTGAAAATCATATAAAATACTTTCCTCACTGTTTTAGCCTATATAGCTAATTTTCCATTATTTATAGCATACAACAGCTTGACTCTCAAGGTCACACTCCAAAGAAGGTTTTGTTATATCTCAGAATTCCAATCAGCTGAAAGAAAAACTACCACAGAAAATACAGTGAAGGCAATCAGGAACATAATATGGGTTTGGTAAATGCTTTTCAAGGGTGTAGAGTTACTGAGGAGCTCTTTAGCTAAGGCTTTACTTTAATGGTACATTTAACTAAAGCCAAATTGCACTGGGCTTCAGTGAATGTCCATGTGATGTGCATGTAACTACCCGAGAAATTCATTCTGACAGTTCCTTTTTTTTTTTTTTTTCTTAAATGCAAAAATACCCTAAGACAAAAGGAGACCTTGGAGCTCTCCCTGCTTTGTATTCTGAATCTTGCTTTCCCGAGGTGTGTGCCCAGGCATTAATCTCAGGAAGGGTTTCATGTCAGCACATTATTCCAGGAGGGCAGAGCTGAGATCGTGGTGAGCAGGGCAGGCAGGACTTACCCTCCAGTCAGTGCTGGTTGCCAAATGTTTACCACAGATTTTAACCCTGTTGGCACGGTGAAGCTGCAGGCAATGGCACAGATTTCTGTGGCAGGTGGAGGGTGGGCAGAGGTTGTGAAGGGTTGTAAGGGCTGGCTTTTGAGAACAGCTCTAAGCTTTGCACATACACACTGTATTCTCTTAACAACAGAATTAAATACATAAAGGGGTCTGTAAAATGCTGTGGAGTTTTGGAAATTTGTATCAGAATGTAAACTGGCTTGGACTTGAATTAGGTTTGGCTCTCAGCATATGGGAAGGGTCTGTTCAGCCAGGGTTGAGCTGTGGCTTCTCGGAACATAATCACACCTGCACCCTCGCTCAGCTTGCTCAGTGCAGAGGGTGCTGCAGTTTCCCTGGAACATCCTCAAGGGAATTTCCCTGGAGGAATTTCCCTGGAACATCCTCCATGCATTTCCTTGTAAGCCAGAGCACGGCACAGCAGGGACAGGCACCAGTGTGTCCTGCATGGCCTATCAGGGCAGGTGGTGGCCCTGAACCTGCTGGCCACACAGATGGGCTGCTGTGCAGAGCAGGTCAGCACTGTGTTCATGCTGGGCAGTCAAACAGGTACTGATGTGTAGGGTTACACCATGGGTGTTACAGAAGAGCAGGTCTGGAAGGCCTAGAATAGGTCTCTTCCCTATGCCCAGAGGTAACCATGGAAACACATCCAGGTCACCTGAGATAGGCTGGAAAAGAGAATTATGGGTTTGTGGCCTTCTTGACCAATTGTGTGGGAAGATTGTGGTTTGTGACCTTACAGGGTTTTGCTTACCTATTACCATAATATGAGATATCTAGGCAATACCCCAGGTGACTGGGGGACACTCTGGGATTTATCCTTCCTGTTTATATGAGGTGATATTCTGTTTGAGGGCTCGTATTTAGGGAATGGTCACTGCGCAATAAATGTCTTTGCACTTCTCCATCTCGTATGAAGTCCATGCCCCAGTGTGAGCTGCACTGATGGGCGAAGTGCTGCCTCAACACAAAGCACTAATGGGAAGGGCTAGGATCCCAGTGGAGTTCAGCCCCCTTCAAAGAACAGGAGCTCCTTAAACACAGCACATTCTTCCAGGCTCCTAAAGTGGCTAAAGCTGCATGTCACTGTATACCCAGCAACCACAGTGCTGGTAGCCTGGGCCAGAAGTAAAGTCACCCTAATTCCAAGTCATCCAAGACTGGTATAAACTTTAGGCATGGCCCATGGTATTATTTCTAAAACAAATAATTATGTAACTAACTAAGCAAATAAGTAAATTCAACTGGATGTTATTTCCATCCTTATATGAATACCCCATTCCTCTCTTTCTGTTGAAGATTTTGTGCTGTCAGAAGAATGTGTTATGGACTGCTGGCAAAAATGCTAAATATTCAAAATTCCCTGACTGTATATTTATGGCCTAGAACACTATCTGGTTTATTTCACCTATTATCCACTGAAAGGGTTCATCATTTCTTTGTCTCTTCACTTTCTAGTTTGAGAAGGACATGGGAAGAGTACCATGTAAAGAAGGATGCCTTTTCCTCCTCTTAGAGGATTCACTCTTCTGAGCTGTCTGCAGAGCTGGGCCAGAATCTTCCCTTGGGAAATGTAGGCCTGCAGCATTTATCATGACTTGAATCATGGATACCCAATGGAAATTACATAAGAATTTGGCCACTGCATCCAAGTGCTTCCCATCTATCTTTTCTGATAACGTTATAATTCTGAGAGGTGTGTTGCAGTTCAATAGCTGATCTTCAGAAAGAGTACCACAATGCCTCAGAGCACAGTTATGCAGTACTGCTGCTTACAATTCACCAGTGTCCTACTAAACATCTGCTAATGGGATTGCTTTGATTTAAATTTGGAAGAGGTCCTTTACTTCTGCTACTATCAGTAATAACCTGTGCCTATGGGAAAGAAACAAAATATATCTTGTGTGAGAAAACCAAAGCATATGGTGCTAGGACAATTTTATAAGGACATCGAGCTCAGTGACTCTTCAACAGTTTGTTCCTCTACCTCAAAATCTATTTTCAGAATATTACATGAGTATCTCAAATGTACAAGAGCCCTGAACGAGGGAGGAACGAGGTGAGTTCCTCCTAAAGTCTGCAGTTCCCATCATGTGTGCCATGTGTGCTCCTTCTAGTTAGAAGTCTCCCACTTTTGTATCTCAGTGTGGAATGTCTTGTTCTCATTAACTGAGATTCTCTGCATTTTGATAGATCTAAAAGCATCACCTTTTTTCCATGGGCCAAATCCTGACATTACTGAGCATCCTTTAGGTTTACAACAGCCAAGTCTTATGGATCTTCCTTTAAAACAAACATTGCATCATCCTTCCGCTCCATTCTTGCCGTGTGTACAAGTCCTGCTGACAAGGCGGCTCCTGGTTTCACTGTGCTGTTTCACTCATAGCCTTCTTTTTCCCACATGCCATGGCCAGAGGTCCTGAGTTGCAGAGCCAGCTGCTTCCAGCTTTAAATGCAAAGAACTTGTACAAATGGCATCAGCCAAAGCCCTGTTTGTCATCTTCGGCCTCACACAAAAACTGGGGAACTGACAGCCTCAAAAACCTTGTTTCTCTTTCATCTCTCTTTCCACCGTTCGTTCTGAAACATCCTGCAGGGATTCAAGAGGGTCCCTGTTGTGTAGCCCCACATCTTCCACTTTTGAGAGATTTAACACTTCCTTAACAGCGATGAGGTTTCTGCAGACTCATAATGGGCAATCCCTGACCAAAAGACCATTTAGACTGAAGCTACTCTGGGACTCAGATCAACCTGGGGAAGACACCTCCTAAGAAGAGTGGCAATAGAAAGAGCTGGGTGTGGGCAGACTGCACATTTTGGTCCAGGGAAGTAGTGTAGGATGTCAGGACATGTTGTGACATGCTTTATACCACCTGCACATCATAGCTAACAAAGTACCACTCAGGGCATGGGACAGCCTGTGGAATGATATCCTGGTGACGGCTGTTCATGGCAAAAAATATTGCTATGCTGGAATTGTTCACAGTGTTTTTATGCAGTGCATCTTCCTAAAAACTGATGTAACTGAGGGCACTCACTGGCTTTGTGGACATCTGTGCTGTGGCTGGGGTTAGCACAGAGTCCCTGAGAGAACAGATCCCAAGAGAACAGACTTGGTTCTTCTCACTGAACACTGCTGTTCCCATCACCAGCACAACTCCCACCTGTGAGAGTCTGAAGGACTTCTCACTCCCTGTGTGGCAATACGAGGCTGACTTGGGAAGCTTTGTACTGGTGCAGAGATCTGCTGGCTTTTGCTAATAAATCTTTATTCTGGTGCACCAATGTAATAACTTCGCACAGTGTCTCACTTCCCACATGGAAATTCCAAGGCAACTTAGAAATATTAGTTAACCAAGACAAGAGGGTCAGCACTCAGATGGGAAACCCGAGGCTTTTGTCCTTCAGTCATCTTCCCAAAGCGCCTGGGGAATGAATGGGAGCGTTAAAGCAGGCTCCAGGGCCAGCTGCTGGCCCTGCCTGGATTTAGAGCTCCAGCTGTTGACTGCCTGCTAGCAGCAGTGAAAGCACCGGCTGGGCTGGGTGGTGATCTCTGCAGTGTCGTTACCTTCCCTTACCAGAGGTATCCAAGCTACTGCATTCTCACAGGTTAGCAAGTCAGATTCAAGGTGTGTCCAGCTGTGATTTTACCTGGCAGCTTCTGCCAACAAGAGAGCAGAACAGCTCTTCACCACACAAATCAGTGTCTCTAGGGGTGCACTTACCATGAGGGCACCAGCCATCTCCTCTTTAGAAGCATAGTTATCTTTGACCAGACATTGTTCATTTCGAGCTGACAGTGGTTGAGGCCCAGTGTAACTTGAAGAGAAAATAAATGAAAATACACAACCCTTAGTTAAAATAACATTTTTAAAAGGAAGGTTGACTTTTGGTGATTTGTAATGAGAATTGTGACAGGGAAGAAGAGAGGTCACCCTGAAAAATTTAAGGAGTCTTAAGCAGGATTTAATTTGTACAAAAGGATATGCAGTGCACCTTGAGGCAACAGAGCTATAAATCATGCTGTTTCAGGGCTCATTTATCACCACAGTTTGCCCCAGGATTTGGAAAAGGAGATAGAAGCCTTCCAGCTGTTTTGTGCAGCAAGGTGTCATTGATAAACGCCAGCCTGCAAAGTAAACAATAAAATATCAATTATAAGTAAGACAGTTGCAAGGAGACTCCATAGAATTAGGTTTCCTGCGCCTTGCAGAGTTGTCTAGATACTGTCTTCTTCCTCACTGGTGACACTGATTCCTGCATGCTTGGAGCACTTCTTGCAGCTGAAAACAGGTGACCCAGACTTCACACCCACTTTATTATCAGTAGCAGGTGGGCAAGAAGTGAGCAAGGCCAGAGGGAGGAACAGGTCACATCGTTCCTCTGTCCTTGCCACACTCCTGTCAGTGCAGCCACAGCCAGCATTAGCACTCAGAGTTATTTGCCACTGTAGGGGTATGTCTCTTCAGAAGCTAACATTTTCTCATAGAGGAAATGATAATGAAACTATGTTGGAACCCTGGGTTTTAGGTTTATGGAATATAGCGATGTATTCTTCAATGTAATGTATATGTAGGTAACAAGATGGAGGATTTTGGATGTGGGTTAGTCCTTCTTTCTTCTTCACAAATCTGGGTGTTCTGGTATTGATGCAAAAAAACTGCAGTGTGGATCTTAAAAGATTAGTTACTGGTTTGTAAGTAGAAATAAATTTGTTGGCATTTCATAATTGGATAGATTGGACTTTAAATGGCCTTGTAAGTGAGAACTCGGGGCCACTTTCACCATTTTCCACCTTGGTAACTCCGAGGCACATCCCATGCAGGAATGCCATAGATAAGAATATAGTAAACATCTGCTTAGAAGAAAAATCCTGTGCCTCCTGCCTTTTACTCCAAAGTCTGAGTAAAAACTCGTAAATCGGAAACAAAGTGATAAGAGACTTTTTAACAAAACTAGTTCAAAATACCTGCACCCAAATAAAGGCACTGATGAGAACTTGTGGCCACTTGGGAGAGGCAATGCTGGGTGTGGGTTTTGCTGCCCTTGCAGGTGCTAGCTGAGGCAGAAGGGGACAGGCTGTGTTGTGAGCTGGGATTGCCCTGCTCGGGTGGGCTGGGGATGTCCCCCGCGCTGGATGAGCTGGGGGTGACGGTGCTGCCAGCTGTGCCCCTGAACCTTCTGCTCCCCGCTGGCCACACTGTGTGACAGCCACCCATAAATCATGGGGAGAGCAAAGGGGTATTTTGGATTCACCCTGTGGCACATAGGTGTGTAGGGTTACACCATGGGTGTTATAGAAGAGCAGGTCTGGAAGGCCTAGAATAGGTCTCTTCCCTATGCCCAGAGGTAACCATGGAAACACATCCAGGTCACCTGAGATGGGCTGGAAAAGAGAATTATGGGTTTGTGGCCTTCTTGACCAATTGTGTGGGAAGATTGTGGTTTGTGACCTTACAGGGTTTTGCTTACCTATTACCATAATATGAGATATCTAGGCAATACCCCAGGTGACTGGGGGACACTCTGGGATTTATCCTTCCTGTTTATATGAGGTGATATTCTGTTTGAGGGCTCGTATTTAGGGAATGGTCACTGCGCAATAAATGTCTTTGCACTTCTCCATCTTGTGTGAAATCCATGCCCCAGTGTGAACACTGCACACAGGTTGTTAACATACAGGTCAGGAATGCCTTCCTGTATCAATTTTGTACAAAAATGTGGCTGCATCTTGAATATCAGAGATTTTAATAGTCTTTGATGTGACCAAATCACAGCATAATGCCTTCAAGTTCCATGTGTCCATATACTTGTCCAGCACCCAGCACAGTAAACTCCCACTTCTCAAAGCCCAACAACACTGATCATGTGAGAGTATAAAATCAGTCAGGATACCACCCCATGTCAGACACATGACACACAACCTGTCCCTGATGGTTTGAAGGCATCTCTAGATAGGATTCAGTCCAGCAGATTGTCAGTGACCTGCTCCAGGAGAGCCTCACACTGCCCATTTAAAAGGCAATAATGTCTCCAGCCAAGGGAACAAATTTTCAAAGGCATCCCCTCTGAAGGGGCTTGCCTGGTGCTCTCTCCTGCTACGAGTGATGGAAATCCAGTGTAATACCACAGCACCAGTTCTCTGAATTGATGCTGCTGCCACAGAGCAGACTGTAAAGCCAAGGAAATATACAAAGTCAAAGTCAGTTTAGTATAAAAAAGAACAATTGATTTATCACCAATAGACAATAAGAATCCTATAGACTTGCCTTAGTGCCTATTTGTTTTGGGGGAATTCAAGCCACAAATTATGGATGATTCCTTAATTGTAAAGATTTATGATTAAAAAATTACAATGCTTTTTCTTTAGCTGCTTGTAAAAATGCATGGGTATCTTTAAGGAGCATAATTTTTCAGACTGCTTTTGGACATTATTAGGTATTATTGTATTGTAGGACTATTTATGTTTTGCCAGCAATCTAGTTACTGCATTATTAGTTACGCTCATTAGCCTAAGTGACTGAAGGCAGGTTCCTCTGCCTCTGCGTGCTGCAGTCCAGCTTGCCTTGGATGCCTTCTGCTGGCCACAGGAATCCAGCCCATTTTCAAGACAGGTGGTACCGAAAACCACAGAAAAATTTCAGGAATTAGCAGTGGGTTTCTTTATTAAATTCTCGCTGTGGGGTGGACAGCTGAGAAGTGTTTGAGTCTGTGCTCTCCTGTGCTGTCTTGGAGAAGGGTTGAATTCCCTGTCCATATAGGAATGGGGAAGCTGCAAGGCACTCCCTTGGGCAGGAGGGGTAAGACTGTTCCTAGCTGCTCTGGTGAGGGCTGTTTATGGCTGCAAACAGCCACAGGATTGTTCACTGGGCTCTGAGTGCACCCTTCAGTGCTGGCCCCTGCAGCCTCTGAAAAACAGAGTGAGTGACATCCACATGGCCACTGCTCAGCTGGTCTTGGAGCAATGTTGAGATTCACATTCAGGGCTCCACATCTGGGCCACTCTGCAGCACCTCACTGCTAAATTTTTGATGGAGCTGAATTTCTGGCACTGGCTATGTCTGACAAGGAGCCTTAGTCTTGACAGAGCAGCTTTTCACCTGGTGTAGAGGGGCTGGAATGATTCTCCTTCTGCTCAGTGAAACTCTGGCCCTCTGGTTTGTATCATTTCATTAAAAACAATTGCTGCAGTTCAAACTGATCAAGAAGAAAACATTTTTCAAGCCTTCTAAACCTGAGAGCGAGTAGTTGCTGGTGTTTTATTAATTTATAAACACCTTGTGAAAATTCCTTGTTTTCTGTAGCAGCCTGATGGCCCTTGTAGAAAGCACAAGATGCTTAACCAAACCATGTAGCTGATCTGAGTAAATAATAAGAATTCAGTAATTTAAAACACTGTATTCTGGCAGGATTCTGTAACTTTAGGAAAATCAGCCTGGTTAAGTGTGGCTCATGCACAAGAGCTAAGTGCCCATCTGTTTCAGCAAGACAGGAATGTCTTCAGTCTCAGAGCTCCTGTGGGCAGGCACAGATGGACCAGGGGCAGGGCAAGGCTGGGGCTCCACTGGCTTCTCCCAAACACCAGCTGGGCTCACGGCCACTCACATCTTCACCCTTCCCTGTTTAGATCAGGGTTTCTAATCACAGAGCAGACTCTGCATATATATTATTTTAACTTAGTAACTGGTGAAATTAGGGGTGCTTTCCTTTCTGGTTTACCCCAAATTTTTTTTTTTTTTCTTTTAAAAGAAATTTGATTCCAGCATTTATTCTAGGGAATCCATTTTCTAGTGTATCAGCTAATTGGCTTTTTCATTATTGTTCCTCAGGCTCTCATTTAGTTTACAGTTGGACAGTCCGAGTAAGTAAGCCAGGTTCAGCCCTGCTGTGAACTTCAAGGTAAAGATCATAAATACCAATTCTTCTGTGCCTATGCCCCCAAATCACTTCTGCTTGAGTTGTAGGGTCTCAGCAGCTCACAGAATTTGTCTGGGAGGTTTTATGGGCTATCAGTCAGCGTGGAATTGTAGGCAAGATATTAAAAGTAATTGCTTTCAAACTTACTCTGAATTATGGTTTAGGAGACAAAATAGAAAACAAACCACCCCAACTTTCCCCTGGCTTCTTCACTGACAGTCTCTTCAGTATTGCCCCCAACCCCAAGAAGAGCCTGTGTCCTCCCAGCCCCAGTCCCACAGGCATGTGAACATCTAACAGGCAGGAGTTAGAGAGGGTGTTATGGCAGCTTTCTTCCCTTGCTTACTAAACAGAGCTGTACTAATTTATCCAACAGGGTGGAAACCCATGGGAAATTGGGCAGTTGTGGCTGATGACAAGGCCGTGTGAATTTTCTTTTTTTTTTTCCCAGGTGGCTCTCCTTCTGCTGGGGCTTCCCAGCCTGTAGTTCTCATCTGGGATGTAATTTATCATTTATGAAGGGCTCACACTCTCTTCACTCCTGCACAGGATTGGATTTGAGTTGGGCTGAACCCTAATCACTCCTTAGCGCTCCAGATATGAGGTTTTTTCTGACCAGACTGAAAGCTGTGCTGAGCTGTGCACCAGTGATTTTCTCTGTCTCAGCAACCTCCCCCCAAATGTTTCCTGCCTTGCCAATGAGCCCTAATTTTCCAGTGGCAAAAGGCCAGAACATCCTTATCCCAGCAAGTTAGCAAGAACCCCTGCGGGTCCTGATGCCCTGCTACAGTCTGTCATCTTCATTGTTCCCCTTTTCCCATCACTCTCTGAGTGTAAGTTCTTGATTATTCTGCCAGGGGTTGCTAAAGCAGAAAATTTTGATACCTCAAATGAAAGCGTGTATCACAACTTATTTACGGAACTGCAGCCCGTCTATCCAGAATATTTTTCTCTTCCATGTGAGAGAGAATGAATGCCTTCAGGCCTGGCAAGTCGGGAAAAATAATCATAGCTTGCTTCTTTATCTCATCTTAGACAGAGGCTAAGGCCAAATTAAACCTGACCTCTGTTATTAGAAAGGGCTTGGGGCAGTCTGTACCACAGTGCCTGCTGTGATTCCACACCTTTTCAGCTGTGGTTCATTCTGAGGTGGCTGTGACACTGACTGGTGGTGCTGCTGGCACAGGGATGTCCAGCTGTATTCCCTGTACCTCCCTGTATGTGCTTGTGCAATGCAAAAGGCACAATTCCAAGTCTTGCTCCAGAGTCCAGGATCCTCAGGGGGTCTGGGGAATGGTGCGTGGAGCACCTTATGAATACCACGCTCCCGGCACGGCAACAAACCCAACACAACCCAAAGCTGCATTTTAAAAGCCTTCCCCAAACAAACAGGATTAACTGTTTTACTGCAGTGGAAAAAGCTGGAGAAGTGGATTTAGTGCTGGCTTCAGCATCAGCCCCTGGCTTTCTTGCCTGGACAGCGGGAGCTGTCAGTGCTAACCTGGCCTTGTCTCGTGCTTTGAGGCAGTGGCTGTGCTTTATGGACTTGTCTGAGAGTGTATTAGCTCCTACTTCCCAGTTTCCCAGCTTCATTCTCTACTATCAGCACCACATTAAGTGCCATTTCCAAGCAAAACCAGCAACATGTTAAAAGTAGCAGTGCTTGCTTTTGGGGCAAGGAAGCAGCTTCTGCCTCTGCTTTAAAACCATAAAAATAATTTTAAAAATCTTGACTCATTTGAAGTGTTGACTTTCAGAATATATTCCACAAATCAGAGTAGGGATCTTGTGTATTTGACAAATAATTCCAAGTTTAATACAGATATATATCCCTAAGTGCAAGGACTTTAATCAATCCCTAATCTCCCAGAGAAGCAGTTTGACTTTACCTGACAGCACTGTGAAAGATGATCTGCTTCTATGTGACTGGTGTAGTAATAGCAAAAGCCATTTCCTCTTCTTATTACTATTCAATTTTTAGTATGGATAGCCCACAGTTGCTCAAAGCCATGTCGAGAGCCTTCTGTTGAACATAGAAGGCTTTGGATCAAGGCCTTGGATCCTTCCCTACTAATAAATTAGGCCTAACAAGGTTGGCAAAAGCTCTCCAAGACTGAAGGTTCTTGAAACTCCTGAAGCCCCAGCAGTTAAGCCTTGGACTGAAAGAACACCTGGGAGTGTGAGAGCAGGCAGGGAGCTGGGAACAAGGGAGCCACCTGAGATCTCCACTCCCCAGCACTGTGCTCTCTTCCCTCTCTGCCGAGGAGCAGGTGCCCCGTTCTGTTCTCCTCAAGTCCTGTACAGCCCACTGAGCTCCTTGCTGGGCAGCACAGAGGATGACGGATGGCCTTGGAGTGTTTTCCACAGCACTGGTTTGCCACTGGGCAGACTGCTTGCTTTGCTAGCTGTGTAATTAAAATGAGGGACCCTAACACAGCATCCTGTACCAAAATAATAACAGAAGTGTAACAGGCAGCTCTGAGAGCGGAGGTTGTAAAAACTCCAGCATATTCTGCAAGAAATATCTGCAGTAATAACTCACCAAGAGACCACATACATCCTCTCATGAGAGACAGCACGATGACTAAAAATTTAACAATACTAATGGTTAGGTTTAGGTTACTAGTGTTATCTATTAGCATTATATATTCTTATATAATATTTATTATCAATTTTATTAATATATTAATAGAAGCATTTTACAATGGCATTACAGAGGATCAGAGATAACAGCTGCTAATAAACATTTTCACTGTTGCTTGGTTCGCTTTGATTTGGACTGTGAAATTTCAGATACGCCCACAGCAAAACAGACTGAATTAATGTGCCCATGTACTTGTGTTCTGATCATGAAACATCCAAAGCGTGTAACTTGCCTCAAAACTGATGGGATGATTCAGTGTCCATGGATTAACCCAGCACTTATATAACAGCACTGTGAATGCTCACTCTTACCATTTAGGATCGTAGCTAATGCTGGCTGAGACCTGGTGATGCAGTGCTTAGCAGCATTTTACTCAGCTGGGAGATCTCCTGAAAGGAATTTAGTATTTAAATACAGGAGACACAGGTAACCAGGCCTAAAAGTAGGAAAAAAAAAACAAAGCAAAACTGGGAAAATGGGAAAGCAGTCGCCGCGTCACTTGTGTTGAAGAGACAATTCCCCTGCATCAGGATGGGTGGTGTTTGATTGCATCCCCAGGTGCTGCTGCAAGAAATGCAGGAGCAGTAAAAGCTCCATGCCCTGAGCAGGAGCCTGGTGTTTTAACTGAGCAGACCTTGTGCATGTCCTTTCTGGGGGGCTACCCATTGAAACCTAAGTCTGAATTTCAAAATCAGATTTTGCTGAAGTGGACTTCTGAATTGAAAAGCTAATATGGGACAGTTAAAAGCACATGGACAGATCCATTCTGGCATCCCAATTTTGGAAACGTGTGTGTAATATAATAGAACAGTTAGATTAGCAGATATATTTTTCTTTAGGTCTAAATGTCTGGATTCTGGTCTGAGAACAAGCAAGGGGAGTTGCTGTCTTGAGAGACCTGTAGGTGACTGAACTTGGTGTTTTCAAATGCAGGTGCCAGTCCAATCTGCAGTGTAACTGCAGCTGTGCCACTGTGCCAGGGGAGCACTCTGCAGCAAACCCAAGGCTTTGCATGCATATTTCCAACAGATTGGGAATTTGCATAACCCATCCATAAACCACGGCAAATCTAATAAGGAATAAAGCCCAGGGTCAGCTATGGCAACTATATCACTGCATCTGAAAATACAGCTCCAGTGTGCCTTGACCTTTTCTGTTTGGAATTTGGATTTTCCAGCCCTTCTTCCATCTGCTTACAGAACCAGCCCCTCAGAGAAACATAAATAAATAAATCTTCTCCCCAGTTCAAGCTCATGACATCAAATGATGTAATAAAATGAAATCTCTTTCCTTCTTTCTCCCCCTTCAATATTTATTCTGGAGATTTATTATTTTCCCTCCTTTTCATTCAAGGTTTCCCTCTGATAGATCACCTCACTGTAAAGCATTTCTCATGCTCTCCATGCAGTACATCTCAAGCTATTATTTTAAAATGTAGTTGAAGCTGCTTTAAGCTGAAGACAGTGCAGAGATTTTCATTTTTCTTTGTAACTCTGCTGGACCTGCTCCATGAAAATTTCTACTCCATTTTTAGTTGAAATACTGTTAACATAGGATAGTGCTTCCAGTAGGCCCTTGAAGACCAAAAAACTTCTGTCTCCTTACATGTGGGTTCTGTCCCCACAGGGTTCTGTTAGCTGTCCTGAACCGAATTCTCAGCAGGCATGAATGGGAATTCAGTTTGGGATAGGGGTGGGCTGACTCAGACTCCATGTGATGAAAAAGCTGAATGCACAAGCATTCAGGAAGAAGAGCATTAATCTATGCTGTGGAGAGGTCCATGCAGTCACTCAAAGCTGTTACACAGTTCAGGAGAGGCGTGTGTCAATACAGGGTCATACTAAGGCCAAAAATCAGTGAACACACTAAAAATCCAAAGTACCCCAGCAGAAAAGGGCACAGATTATTTTGAAGGGCACAGATTATTGTCTTTTCTACTTAAAAACTTGTCCTAGACTTTGGTGCAATTAAAAGGCAGTGTTTCCCCAGTCGATGTTTCCCCAGCAGGGGCTGGTAGAGGCTGAGTGGCATGGCTGGAGGGATTGCTGCTCAGGAGCAGTGGGACAGAGGCTGATACCAGAGCAAGCTGCTGCAGAGAATATGGCCCCTAAACAGATACATCAGTGACAGGTCATTCCATAATGACATTTATTCACATTTGAACCGGCTCAGGTGAGGAGTGAGGTCTCAACTTGAGGAAGGAAGCGCCAGTGCTGCAGGCTGGCTCCTCCTTTCCATCCAGAGTGCAACAAGGCTGGTGAGGGGCTTGGAACACAAGCCCTATGAGGAACATCTGAGGGAACTGGGGTTGTTGAGCCTGGAGAAAAAGAGACTAAGAGGCAACCTTATCACTCTCTACAACTCCCTGAAAGGTGATTGTAGTCAGGTGGGGGTTGGTCTCTTTTTCCAGGCAACAACTGACAGAACAAGAGGACACAGTCTTAAGCTGCATCAAGGAAAATATAGGTTGGATATTAGGAATAAGTTTTTTACAGAAAGAGTGATAAAATATTGGAACGGTCTACCCGGGGAGGTGGTAGAATCACCATCCCTGGACGTGTTTAAAAAGAGACTGGATGTGGCACTCGGTGCCAGGGTTTAGTTGAGGTGTTGGGACAGGGACTGGACTTGATGATCTTGAAGGTCTCTTCCAACCTGGTGATTCGGTGATTCTGTGATCTCTTCATTTTCCCGTTCTGTGAAACACAGTGCTGGCTCTTCCTGGATGGGACAGTGGTATTTTGGATGCCAGGACAAGCCCCAGAGAATCATATTTCCCACCTGCATCATAAATGCAGCAGCAGCTGCAGTTATTCATGCTTTACTCAGCACCCCCACCTCCCGGGACAGGGCAGTGCCGGGGAAGCTGCTCCAGTGCTGGAGGGGGCAGGGGGCTGTGGGGGAGTCGTACACTAAAAAATTTAAAAGGTTGTGGGGAGATTAAGGGCAGGCAAAGAGGTTGTTTTGTTCCCCAAACTGTCCCTTGAGAGAAACAGATCAGGTGCAGTGAATCTGCTAGCCTTCCTCTATTTCTGCCCTGCGCAGCTGTATAGCTGCAGATAAGTGCAGTCCCACACCTTGCCGTATAGCCAATACATTACCTAATACAAGAGACAGGGAAGCTCTACTCCGAACGAGGTTCCACAGGTTTTAATCCTCCGTGAAAGGGCCGAGCAGAGCCAGGGCGAGTGCCAGAGTAAGAGAGCGAGAGCGAAAAGAGCTGCCCGCCTGTCCGAGCCAGTTTTGCCAACTCGGTTCCACGCCCCAGGGGCGGTACTAAGGCGGGGTCGAGGAAGGGAGCCAATGGCTGGGGGAATGGGGGGGTACAGGGTGGGGATCGGGAGGAACACCAATGGGGAGAGGGAAGGGGCAGGGCAGAGGACCGAGGCGGGATGGAGAGCCAGGGCAGGAAACAGCCACATAGGCTGCTGGGAGATGTAGGATTTTTACAGAGTCTGGGAGGTAGTTACAATTGAATCGCACCGAGGCTGTTCCTTTACAGAAACACGGGGGAAGCATTTCTCAATTCCCTGAGTTTTTCCACCAACCTAACTCATACATTTTCCCTGGTTCAGTGGCAAGGTCAGTGACTACAACAGCACACGGCCAGGCTCCAGAGCTCGTGTGCTCTGCAGGAACGCCAGAGTGGCATTATTGCTGCGCTGATACCAAAACCTAAGAATTCAAGGTCACTTTCAAGTCGTCAGTGTTGCTTAATCTCAAGGGAGAATAATCAGCAAGGATATAAAGTATCTTAGATCTAGATTAGATCCACACAGGGATTTAATACATCCAGTCCAGAGAACAGGAGCAAAGAAGTGGCTTAAAGCAGGATTTCTCTGATGGCTCAGCATCAGCATTGCTATCCAGAAAAGTCCCTGAGCTGCCGAACTCCGGAGGGCCTCTCCTTTCCCTTGCCCACCCCACGTGCCTCTCGGGCTGCCTGGCAGTGCAGAGGCAGCGACAGCTGCTCTTCTGGGGGTGCTGTTCTGGGGGTGCTGTTCAGGGGTGCTGCGGGGCTGTTCAGGGGTGCGGCTGTTCAGGGGCTGCTGTTCAGGGCGTGCTGCGGGGCTCACCTGGGCAGCTCAGCCCTCTCGCTGTGTCTGTGTCCCAGGGGCTCTGGGCACACCACAGTGCTGTGACCATCCTCTGAGACACACCCGGGGCTTTCTCATGTAGCGCCAGCAGGAAGAGTGCCAGCTGTTTGTATTTAATGAAGAGATTTGAGGTTGTCTTTTTCCTCCTGTGGACGAGCTGAATGTCCTGGTGGAATTGCCTGTCCCTGCTGTGGCTGTTGCCTCTGAGCCTGCTGACAGTGGGGTGGCTCCTTCTTGTGCACTCCGGGCTGTAGGGAGTGCATCTGGGAGAGAGGAGGGAAAACTGGCTTCCATCTCTGCCGGAGAGCTTTCCAGAAAACAGTAACTCTTGGGATTCTGTTCCTAAATGCAGTCAGGAGAGTTTTAGGGTGCCCTGAGCCCTCTCACCCTAATCAACTTTTTTTTGCCTTCTTCATAAAAAAACCTAGAAAATACTTTTATCCCTTTTATCCCAATCATTCAGCCATATCAAAGCTTTAAGCTTTTAACACCAGGCCCATTTATGAGTTCAGATTTTCAGAATAATCCCTTCAAGGTAATGCAACAGCAGTTGCTTGACCAAAAAGTAATTCACTACTATATAATTAGCAGCTCTTGCAACAGACAATCATATTGAAATAAGTACATACCATGAGCAGTGATAAGAACTTAAAGCAGTGACCTATAAAAAAAGCTCATTCAGAAATTGAAGCATATTGCCTTTTGTTTGTAGAACAGCTTATGAAAGTAATATGCTTGTTACAGCTGCGTTATCACCATTAATATATTGCAGATAAGCTGGACAAATAAGCAAGACTTCACAATAGTTTTGTTTACACCATTTTTATATAAAATTTGTAATCACTCAAAGGGTGTCCTTGGGGTCTGCTGAAGAATATTGAATATGAAATGTTGCAGTTCTGTATATTCAGGTAGAAACAGGATTCTGAGAATCTGTTTATCCAGCTAAGACAGAAACAAGTACTGATACCTCTCTGTCCTCTCCTCATAAGCTACTCATATACTGGGATAAGAGAAAGCAGCAGACCAAAAACCTGTTTACTCATTAAGTTCTGATGGCAAAATAATGACAGTCTGAGGCCCTTTGCAGTCAGGTTATTACAAATTAAATGGGAGTCTTTTCCCAGTGCCCAGAATTGTTAGCCTGCTGTCAGCCTGCTGTCAGCCTGCTCCCCATTCGAAGCTGATCTGTGTATGACTGAAGAAGAGATGCTTGTTGCAAGATGCCTGGCTGAAGATCACATCTAAAATAAATATACTCTCCTATATTATCAGCTCTTCAACATACAGGTGTTGAAATCACCAGCTAAGAGCCTCGAAAACCTGTCCTTTGTGATAGGGGCTTGCAGACTGAGCTGCTCATCAACGTGAGCAAACCTTCCAATTCTGGCTTGCCAAGACAGCACAAACCCACATGCTGCCTGCTCAGGTGGGCAGACCTCCCTCTAGCCCTTATTTCAGCAAAAATCACTGGTGTATGGCTATCTAGATAGCTTCTGACATTGCAGAGGGTTTCTGGTGTATAAAACTTGCCTGCAGAGCCTGGCTAACAAACACGACTGTAAGCTCCGAGCCCAGTCACAGCAGTTTCTCAGAATCTAATAGCACCATCTCCTGAGAGCACACAGCTCCACCAGCTGATTCAGACATGCACTTTGATAACACCATGACATGGGAGACAAAATACAGAGATGGGAATTATTTGTTTCAACTGCATTTCTAGGTCTGGTGGTTTTCACTGATGTTAAGCAATGTCTATCATCAAAGGCTTTCCCCCTGACTTTTTCAGTGCTGTCAGGAAAGTTCACTCAGGCACTTACAGCTTAGATCATGGATATAATCAAGGTCCAGGTCCATTCCTGTACAAATTCGTGTGGCTCTGTCTGGAATCCATGGAGCTGTGGGGATCCACTCCAGCTGCAGGCTGCCCCACTGGTGCAAGGCTCGGGGTAAACCAAGGTGCTTTAAACTAAGCAGAGGCATTTAAAAAACTGCATCCATTTCTCTGCCTAATCCTTCAAAAGAAATATTACCCACCAGGGCCAGGAAAGCGTGGCAAGAGCGGGGAAGTATGTGCTTGATAAGTAAGATCAGTTTCTGTGTCAGGGTGCATCTATTTTGTCTGAAAACCTGGAAAATATCCAGATTCAAGCTCAGTGTTCTCTGCCAAGGCATTTGTGCTCTGCTGAACTTCGGAAATTTTATTGTTTTATCACAGATTTCATCCCTGTTTTCTCTGACTGTTTTTCAGGATGTTCAGTATATTTTAAACAGTTCTACTGAATGGGAGGTCAGTCAGTGACACACTGGACAACTGTGTTTTATTAAAGAGCATCCAACTTCTTAAAAGTCAACAGTTATTTGTAATGTCAGATTTTATCCCTGGCCTTGATTAATGTGCTTTTGCCATTGGTGTTGGACACATAATTTCTGTGATAGGATACACAGCAATCCCAGTCTTGTTATGTGCCAGGAAAACTCAAGAATTGCACCAAGGCTCAAGTATAGTAGCTAAATCCACAGCTCTTTATAATTTAGCAAAATGGAGAAAGGTGGGGCATAGGCTTAGGGTAAGAGTAAGTTAACTGGAGCCACAGGTTGGCCCCAAAGTTGCTGAAGGTTAATAGTTTTTCAAATGATTTCACACAACCTGGTGGAGAAATGTGCAGACACTGCTCTGTAGGATGGCTCTGAGACATGAGACACCATCAGCATGTACAGGGCACAGTGCAATAAAACACAAGTGTGCCCACAGCTTATTTTTTAAACCATTTTGTCCTTTGTGTGAAGACTGAGTTCAGTGTGAGCCTTGTCTTCATATCCTGGAGATTATTCCTCACCTCATTGAAAAGGATGGAATTTAATGTAATGGAAGATGTGCACACAGTCAGTGTTCAACCTTGCAGGTTGTTTCAGAGGGCATCAGACAAGCAGGATAAAAAATGAGAGCTGCAGTAAAATAAAATGTGAGTTTTAGAAATGCAGTGAGTATGACTTACTTCTGCTTGTGTTGGAAGTACAACAGGAACAGAGTCAGGCCATGGCTTAAAGTTCCTGAAAATCTCATTATGTATGTCCTTTTTATTATTTACATCTTCTACATATATCATATAGTGTCAGTCTAAGAGCAGTAGATAAGAATTACTTCTTTTTTTTACACAGATCCTTTAATTTAGAGACACCCAACAGTATTCTAGTGTTCAGGTTCTTTGCTCCACTATTTGTAAATCAAAGTCTTAAGCTGTAGTGCTTTATTGAATATAGTGACAAATGGGGATGAACTGCATTCTCCCCTATAGTCATAAAATTGATTTAATATTTCAATTAATCTTTGCTACCTTCTCAAAAAATTTATGTGAATACATTCTGAGTAAGTCATCTTCAGGACTTAAGTAAATACTAGCAGAAATATCACTTAATTTATTTTCTCTCTTTAAAATTCTTTTATATCACTCTTGCAGTCAAATGCAAGTATTGCTTCCACCAACCAGAGTGCAGGAGTATCAGCTGACATTGTCCTTACAAAAGGATTGTCACATTTTCATTAAATACTTCTATATTCATAGTCTGGTTTCCATACCAGGGAAATGGTTCTTCACAACTTTGCAGAGGGTGAAAATTATATCATAATCTATCCCTTAATACCAAATTAAAGAAAATATTATTTTAAAATAAGTGCAATTTTTATTTCCAGAAAAGAGAATTGGACAGGCTCCACTGTTAGGGCTTTTCTTACTTCCCCTCTGACTCAAGATTGCTGAGGGGCTGAGAAGGTTTCATGCAGCATTTCTGAGTATGTGCATTTTTTAATGTGATTTTCCATCATGATCCTTTATGGCCATAATTTGATGAAGAGGAGACACATAGCTCCTGCTAGACTGTGCTCAGGTAGTCCAGAAGTGGTAAGATGGATGGATATGTGGATAGATGTGTTGTTTAATTCAGATTTCTGAAGGCTCATGCTTTTTGCATAAGTACTGTTCCTCTAATCCAGAATCTTAGATTCCCTAAATGTAGCAAGCAATTAAGTGTGCGTTAGCAAACCATTTGTGGAAGCCCACGGGATGAATGCCCCCTCCCGAGCTCACCAAAGGCCTCACCCTGCAGGCTTTGCAGCCCTTGGTAAGGTAAACTCCTACTCTGCTGGCAAAGGCTTGCATTACAAACTAGGTTTTGTGTGTTTCATGAAACATAACACGCTATCCTGAAAAGCAGTCTCTAATGAAAAGAAATAATTAATAGTGTATGGGGAAAAGGGCATCTTTCTCTCTTCCTGGCTCTGCCCTTTTGGATATTCTGTCACTATTGGTGTGTGAGCTGGTGATGGCTTTGAACTCCAGTGCTACTGGAGTCAGGCCTCCCTTGCACAGTGATACCCACAGGCAGCAAACCCCTTGCTCAAGACACCAACACCTACTTCCTAGCACAGCACAAGAGTCATTTTTCCACCTGTTTAAGAGGGAGTCAATTAAAAAGCTTTTTTTTGGTTTTTTTTTTTGCTTTTTTTTTCTTTTTCTAATAATATAACTAATCTTATTTATAAGAATCCTAGAGAAACACTCCAGTGGGGCAGAGTTATATTAAATAAAAGAGCTCTGTTATGGCAGGCCATGCCCTGAGAAGCAGTCAAACTGCCCAAGTAAAGCTTCCCCATGCTCACTCACAGCAGCAGTCACTGGTTTCCCTCACTACTTGCCTGTAAATGGTACTTCAGTGGAGACTGCAGAAGATAGTTAAAGGTATTTAAAACACTGGAATGAAAAAGGACCCTGCACACCGGGTTGGAAGAAACATTGAAATTGAGACTATTTCCCCTCCTCTGTTTCCTCGCACTCTCCCCATTTTGCTAACTTTACAGTTTAAGAAATTGAATTAAGGGCCTCAAGCTACATTGCAGTCCAGCTTGTTGAGCACAGCTGTAATTGAAATATCTGGGCTGGTGGGGGAAGGAGGAGACTGATGCTCTTTGAAATGGACCCGGAGAGGAGGGTGATGGTAAACTGAGAGAATCTGCTGGGAGAGGTGGTGTGGGTTACATGTGTCTGTTGTTAAGAGCAAGCACTTAGTGCTTATTATTCCACTTCAAAATGTAGAGACTTTGTTGGGCTCTAAAATGTTTGTGGAAACAGCAGGTACAGCTGAGATAATTCTTTCATCTCTTGCTAATTAAAAATGTACAAAAATGTTGAGGGGCAGCACTGTATCTGTGCCACTTGATGCTTTTAGAGTAATAGATGGCTCCTAACATGGAGTCCAGCCTGGGACCACCATCTGTAACCTTCAGTTAAAGCATGGTGTATCCACCCATTTATGAAGTGCTGCTTTCCCACTCAGACTCACTGGTCTCTGCTCCCCTGCTGCTGGTTGCCAGATGGAGTTTAAGTATGCTTCATTAAGCCCTAAATGTTTGGGCTATGTTTGACTATCCTGCCTTGTGGTACCATCATGCAACCATCAGAGTCACATGAGACCTCGCTGCCACGTTCCAGAAGTTACTGAGACCTTTGTGGTCAATCTGCTGTGAGGAGTAAGAGATTCTGCCCCTCTCTTAAACCAAAACTTCAGTGTCTTGACCCTCCTGGCATAAGAAAAGTCTCTTCCCTTACTACATGTCTAGAGAAGGGATGGGGTGAGCTCAGTCAAGGCTGCCTGGAGCAGAACCTGAGTGTGGGGAAGAGCTGAGCAAAGCTGATGGGACCACTATTCTGGAGAAGAGCTGTCAGGTGGGCAGGGAGAACCTGTAATACTTTCAGTTGTGTGTGGCATATCTAAAGTGGAAGGGAATGTGAAAGGGAAAAATAAGCTCCCAAGAAAAGCAAATGCCTATATTCTGATACTCAGTAAATGTTTGACTGTCTTGGAAACACGGGTCAAATATGATACTGGCATAACATTAGCCCCATGAAGCTGATGATAATTCTATCCAAGTGCTTGCACAATTATATAGAGGTCCAGTACAATTAGTGTCAGCTAAATTAGGTTAAATATAATCAATAGGGGACAATCATTTTGTGTGTCATTTTAGATCACACAGGGGCTTTTCATAAATCTCAGAGTGAAAAAAAATGCTTGGTTCTTTTCCATTTTAGTTCACACAGTGAGGGCACAGATGTCTGGCATTTTTTCAGTTGCTTTTTGCAAAGTGGCACCACATTGCCAGAGGGTGCAGTGCCAAGCTCTGCTCCCCCAGCTCAAGGCTCCAGCAGCAGATGAAGTCCTCACTCGCTGCTCCTCTCACCTGCCAGCATGGGCTGGCAGTGGGCAAACATGGGACAGAGCTATTTATAAACAGAACATTGCTCATTTCATGCCTTCTTCTCTGAAGCAATCTGCAATGTGTGTTGGGACTGTTCTCCTCTTTAAACACAACAGGCAGCTATTCTGAGATGTGTCCCAGAGAGCCCCAGAGCTTCAAGAGGCTGCAAGGCTGAGAAGGAATCTGTCAGATCCCTCTCCTGTGCCTTGTGGCCGGGAGTGGGGTGCCGCCTCCTAAAATTGTGAACAGTGCAGTATTTCTCCCAGACAAAAGCTGCCAGCAAGCAGGACTCTGGCTGCCCTTGGAGTGCCATCTCAGAACTGACAGCAAGAAACTGGGGGGCTGAGTTTTGTTTCCCATGGAAAAGGGCGGGCATTCGCCTCCAGGCACCTGTGGCCAGCAGTGGGGTCCAGGCACCTGGGGCCGGGAGAAGGAATCTCCTGCACTCAGGTACCCTGGGAGGAATGTCTGACACCTCCATGGAGGCTCTAGCAGCCTTCCCCAGCCTTCCTGAGGTGTGCTTGCTGCAGCACACAGGACAGGATCCATCCTGGAGCTGGGCAGGCAGGGAAAGGTCCCAGCAAGCCATGCCTGAAGTAAAGTGGTATGGAGTAAGTGCAGGGATGGGCCTGATGTGTGCAGGATGTTCTGTGTGCAAGAGATGGATCTGATCTGTGTTTCTCACTGGGGCTAACTGGTCTTTAGTTCTGAGGAGAGGTGGGGGCTGTACCCAGCCTGGCCAGCTGAGACCACCCAGCCTCTCCCTGTACCCTCTGCACTCTGCTTTCATCTTCCTTCCTGCACCTCTGGGCCTACTGCCTCCTCCCTGCCTCGCTCCCTGGGCAGCATCACAACAGGGCTTTAAATTTTGAAAACACAGGATGGAAATCCCAGAAGGAAGAAAGCCAAGGAGAGAAGCCAAATACTTAATGTGAGGGGAGGGTTACCCAAGGCTGGAGCTCTTGTCCCAGTCTCAAGCTTTGCCAGTTTGCCAGGTGTTTCTGTGTCCTCTCTCCACTCTCCATTGGCACTAGACTGAGGCAGTCAAGTCCCTTGCTGCTGATGCCAGCAGCCTTTCTTGTCCTGTATTACTTTTTTTACCAGGATTTTTTTCCATGTTATGTCACATTAGCAAAGGTCTCCAGTTGGACCCAAGTTACCACATAAATGGTGGATGGGCAGAAACTTTTCAGCTGCCAGAGTAGGGCAGGGGACCCAATCTCCAAGCACCTCTCCAGCCCTGCACTCCTTGCAGAAGCGTTACTGACCACAAGCACTGCTGGTGAGCACCGTGAGAGGCCTGGCCCCTGGGGACCAGCCGTGACCACCAACTCATCTCTGAGCAGGCCCTGAGGGTGTGTCACAAGGTAAAACCACTCTTAAAAATGAGCAGCATTGTGGGTGCTTTCTGTGGGTGCCCTCCTTTCTCAAGCCCCCTGCCAGCAAACCCCCTCTGCATTCATGGTAGTGTGATCAGACTGCAGAAGGGCAGAAAAGCACATTGATGGATTAGCTTCTCATTTACAATTTAAGGGTTAAATTGGCATGAAAAGCCAGTTTAAATGTCCTTTAAGCATCCCTTAAACTTCCAGCCTTCCCCTCTTCTTCTTGAAACGCAGCCAGGGCTTTGCCCTGCTATGAGGCCAGAGCCTGTGAGGAGCTGCCAGCCCTGCTTGAGGCGAGCAGGAGGGACAGAAAGTGTGGCTGCCAAGGCCTGGCACTGCCACACTGCCCAGGGTGGCCGTGCTGGGCCATGGGCATGCTGTCCTCACTTGCCATTGCAATTCTCAGTAGTTCAGCAGGAGCAGTGAGGATGTGTAAAGGAAACTTTCCTCTCTGGCCATTTAGATGCCACATAGGAGTCAGGAGTATTCCTCAGCAGTCCCGTGTATGCTGAGTGGACTCAGCAGGAGTGGGGATGCTGTGTTATCTTGCAGGGTGGCTGCTGCCACAGGGCCCCTGGAGGGCAGCCCTGGTGACCTTGCAGGGATCACACACTTAAGCAAAGCAAACCAGTTCTGTACAGACAGTGAGATGGGTGAGAAGTGCTGGGGATCAGTGTGCTCCTGGGGATAGCTAAAGCATGGCCTGGTATTTTCTTCTGAAATCTCTCTGCATCTGGAAGGGCTCCCTGGCACTGGAAGTTCACATCTGGCCTTTCTGATGCTTTTCCTGGGGCAGATCCAGCCCTTGGAAAGGAGGATCCACAGGAGGACAATAGCAGCTGTGGCTTAGGCTGAGCTTAAAAGGTGCCTAAACTCAACATCAGTCTGCAAGGGGGCACATGCTAGATTGTGGTCTGGTTTTTAACCAGCTAAATATGTGTGATTCCCTTTGAATCAGGAATGCTTCAGACAAAGCTCTGTCCAGCACATTGGTGTTAATCAGTCCATTGTTTTGGTCATGTGTTAACCCGTACAGCATCAAAGGGATAGATCCACCTTTTCAAAACAGTTTTGAATTTCCATACTGAGGTAGGGAGGTATCTGAGGTATCCATACTGAGGTATCCAGGCTTCCATATTGATTCTGACAGCTTTCCCTAGCACCTGGAGCAGTGGAGGTAAATAGTTCTTTGTTGTACTGACACAGGAGAAAAATCAGTATCGCCATGCAGACTGCATCTTTTTTCCTTTAAATTAAACAATATTGCATCCACAAAAGTCATTAGAGTTCCAAATACTTTGCAATTAATCACAAAGAGAGTAAATGAATCATTGATTTAACATTAAGAGAGTTTTTTATTTTTTTGGCAATGTATTCTCTTGACAACTTGCATTACCAGTAACTGTTCAATAAAGAATAAAATAATACATTTGGCCTGGTTTAGAATGTGCCTCAAACTTCATAAATATCAATACAGATGCAGCTGAACAAATCTGCTTGTGATTGTGAGCTCTAGCTGAGAATCCATCTAGCAATAATGGCTGTCAGTGGAAAGCAGCAATGGATACAGGGTTTTGATTGGTCTGCTGGTACAGTTTGGGCAGTTGCAGGTGTATTTGCATGGGTTAGGGATAACTCTTTGGTGAGAAAAGGCATGCATGGAGATGGCAGGGAGATACTGGGTTGCACTAAAACATGTGCCAGCTTTTTGTAAGGGTGTGTGTGTAAAAGAGCTTATACCCACAATCCCACAGCTGGCTGAGTACATATTTGAGTCCATATGTAAAGGAAAGGAAATCCCAAGCCTTTTATGAACATTACAAATGTACATGCGAAGGTTATGAACTTAAGCACTCAGATATTAAAAAATGTGCTCAGTGGTCTGTAAGCAGCCAACAGGTTTGACTTTTGTGTGTCAAGAAGTGTGACTTCTGGACAAAGGTCTCCCTGCTTTGGGGCATTTGGCATTTGTTATGTTGAATCAGATGTGAAGAAGGCTGCAGCAGGCAAGGGGGAAGAGTGGTCTGAGCCTCCCTCTTGATGCTCTACATCTGCCCTGTCCAGCAGTGGTGTGACCACACACACGTGGGTCAGCTTGCTGATCTGGGAGAAAATATCACTTTTATTTTGTTGAGTTACTTTACTGTGAGCTCAGTGAGATGGATCATGCACCACACAGTTCACAACCTGAGGAGGAGGTTGCTAAAGCATGTGGCAGGAGCAGGAGAGAAGGGAGAACAGCCCCACTTTTCTCAACGAGAGCCCACAGCTAGACTGGCTGCAGTGAAACCCAGAGCCGCAGCCTTAACAGGGAACACAGCTCCTGTGTCAAATGGAGCACAAAGTCACATTGCAGCCTTTTGTACATCAACTTGGGCTCTCTAGCTCAGCCAATTCCCCAGCCGCACATTCCAGAACCATCATTGCACAGAGATTTTTACTCCTCTGTGAAATACCATCCTTGGCCACTGGTGCACAGTGGGTTATTCCCTGTGCAGGTGCACGTACCAACACAGATGGCTGTGCACTGGGAACCAGGCTGCCAGTCCAGGGCTGGCTTGTTTCCTGTTGAGAAATTTTTGCAAGAGAACGGACACTGGGATGCACAACCCAGCTTTCCCAGCATTGAATCAAGCTGAATAAAGGATATGCTGTCTTTGATAACACCACGGAGGAGAGAAAAAGAAACAACCCAAGGATGAGAAATAAGGATGTATTGACTGCAGGACAAAAGAAATATAGTTTAGGAATCACTGAGACAATAGGGTAGTTCAGCAATATGAAAGAAGCACAGTTTAGGAACTGCTGAAACAATAATTTAGTTCAAAAAGGATTGATACGTTATGCTGAACAAAAGGATGTGAAATGCTGAAAGATGGTGAATAGCAGCCACACCAAGCGTCCAATCAGAAGTTTAGACACAACATGCTAACAGTAAGCATCAAAACATTAAACTTCTTTTCGGCTGAACAGTGTTCAAATCATAACGTAATCAGAACTGAACATGCTATATAAGCATATATTTTGCTCATAATAAATGGCTTCACATGATCATATTGATCATTGCGTGATGTCCCATTATTTTGCCTCCGCAGTTTCCTTCCTTCCTTCTCCTTGCAAACCAGGTATTACATATATAATCACTGGATAAGATAAAAAGCAGATCAGAGAAATTATTAGAAATAACAGAAAAGGTGCCCTCAATTTAGGTCAAAAGACTGAATATTTGGACATCTGATGTGTATTTGTATCTGAGCAAACTGTTAAAAGGCACTGGATTTATCCAGTGTAAGAAAGAGTGCATTAGTCCATAATGTGCTTCAGTAAGACCTTGCAACTTTGTGCACATGAATATTCACCACTGAAGTAAATGATACTACTTTGAAAGTTAGGTACTTGATTTGAGGTACTTTCGGAATCCAATTGTATCAACTTCTCCACATGACTGTTGCTTGGATTTGGTCACAGAGAGTTTTTATAGGGCTCCAAGGTTAATGTGCCAGTGGCTTTCTTTCCTCCCATCCCCAAAGAGACACAATAATTTCAAGCTTCCTTTGTAGTTTGTTTTATGGTTTTGTCAGCTCTATTGGTCCTTGAGCTTAAAAATGCTCTCCATGCCTATAATACATGAGGGGTGGAGGGAAGTTTTCAGTGCATTTCATGTCTCAGTGTCACCTGCAGGTGAACTAAAATGTCGTACATATAAAAATATAAAAAATGGCAAAATATGTATATATCCATAAATCTATTTAAGCAGAATTGGTGAGGGATGAGTGTGTTTAAATCTTAGAATCATATTTCTTCGAACTTACTGGAAGAGGACTCCCATAATTCACTGGAGAGTCTCATTCTTGTGAATTATTGTCTTCATCATTTAAGGAGTATTTCATCTCCTGAAGATGATCTCCAGCCACTGTAACCTGTATTTCGCTTTCAGCTATATTTCTTTAACTTCTTTAATGCATATGATCTTGTGCACTTCAGTGCAGAAAATTGGATAGTCCCTGCTTTCTGGTTCCTGGAACTTGATTATTCAAGAGTGCTATTTAAGTAAACACAGTGCACCACCATGGCCAACTTCTATCTTCTCCCTCCTCCTTGTGCTCATCACTTGTTTACCTCAGCAGCATTACCTGAGGCCCCTGAGCAGTAGCTTGTGCCTCTTCTGCAGGGCAGTGACCTGGCAGTGCCTCGGGAACGTGCCAAAGAGGAGGCTTTTAGTGTGTCCCAATGTCCACTCATTAAATTAGTGACAAAGGGTTTGGTCTGCTGGTGAAAAACGTGGGGCATGGGGACAGCAGAACAGCTGAGTTCCCAACCTGGGGCATGTTTGTGGTCGTTGTGTGACCTGGGGGCAAAGGGGAGGGTGATTCTCCCTCTGTGCCTGTTGGCATTGGCACCTGCGGCATGTGGTCACATCTGCTCCCAGCCACGGGCACACGGAGCTCAGCTGGGAAGGGTCTGTGCTGGAGGGGCGGATGGGAGAGGATCTACAGACTTTGGGATGCTGATATTTAATATTTTATTTCTTATTGTAAAAGGCAGGAGCACTGGTGAGTGCTGCAGTTGGCAGGAAAGAGCTCTAAGCAGCAGTGCCGTGGAGGTGAGGAGGGACCAGGCACAGGGCTGAGGCTCTAACCATAGCATTCAGTCTGGGACACCAGGATGGAGGGAGTCTTCAGGCTGGCCTGGAGCACGTGATTCCCAACATAAATCCTCCCAGGAAGAAGTCCTGTGCTCTAAAGTCATGTCTTCCTATCCTTGCTCTGGAAAATGAGGATGATAATACCTGACCTATGTTCTCTGAGTGTTGCTTAATATTTGAATACTGCTTTGATCCCATGGAATGCTGAGTATTATTGCTTTATAATCCTTTAATTCTATTATTTCATGAGTGAAGTGATTCAAATAAAATTGGAAGCATCTTTTATGCTGACCCAGAGACAAAGCAGAACCAAAATTTTGTGTCTGTAGATAGTGGAAGAAATTAAGCTCAACCATTGAATACTTTGGGGTTTTTGAGTCATCCAGAGTCTGTGGGAATATTTCTTTATGCCAGTGGGCTTTAAATGGGATCAGTAGAGACAGGAAAGCCAAACAAAATGGAGAAGGAATTGCTAGGATGTTAATTCTAGTGCTCCAACATGGTGTTCACTATGCCCAGATTTCTTTAAAGCTTCATGCTATTTTTTGTATTTGACAATCTCCATGGAACAATGTAATTCCTGCAAAAGTACTGATGCTATTCTCTGAGCTAGGCATTGCATCTCAGCTCTGAGTCAGCTCAAATTTCACCTCAGCCATGTGGCCCTGACTATGGGCCATAGGCTGTGAAGGTCTGGCTAGGAAGTTTTCATTTCGGTTCTTTCCCTGCACTCCTTTTTCTTCCCAAGTGTGCCTCTCAGATACTTCCCAGCAGTGTTTGTTTCTGTAGAGCAGTGGAGCCATTGGAGATGGGTTAGTGGGCAGAGCAAGGATATTTAAAATGGATGATAGATGCGCACCATTCCAAAGCTATTAGCGTCACACAATGCAGAGCTTAAATATCTTGAGGATATGCACAGGTTTGGTAGTGAAGAAATGACTGTGTGAGTAGAAGACATCAGTGTGGGAGTAATCATGCTAAGGGCAGCATGCCAGGCTGTGTGAGGGGGAGAAAGGGAGACCTCAGCACGTTGCAACTAGGCCTTGCCATTTGGGGGTAGGGAGCCAGCATTGTGTCTTCCTTCAGGCCTGATTTCTAATCGCTAATCACATCCTGGGGCTGAGATTTTATTATTGCTTATGACAGTGCTGCGGGGCCACATAAAATTCTGCTCATCAGTTTACAGTCCTGTGTGGCAGGGTGTGTGTGGGGGGGGTCCTGGGTACACTGGTGGTCCTGGCAGTGATTGGTGCAGAGGTTGGTGTGAGGCAGCAAACAAGGTATATTGTCCTGCTTCACCCGTGCCTGTCTGAAATCTGTGAGATACCTTTTAGAAAGGATGAGCACCTTGTTGGGATGGAGCTGTGGGCAGCTTCAAGAGCCAACCAGCACTGTACCTGCAGGGCCACCTCAGAATGGCAGATAAGAGATTTCCAGTTTAGCTGGCTCCTCTCTCCGCCACCCAACACACAGCCTGTCATCCCAAAGTCCCTGGTGCCTCTGAGTAATAACACAATGTTATGCTTCTTAGTAAATATCTTTTAAACTGATGAAGTCAAAAAGCACTTTAGATTATATTTAAAATTTAGAACCAGATGACTGAGCTGTGAATAATAAATCTTGCCCAGTAGATGGATGGCATGTTACTGTGCAATTCTCTCCTTCTCAGTCACTGTCAGCTGAAGCATTTTTCTCTTCCACCTGGTTTCCCCTCCTGTCTTCCCTCCCTCACCCCCAGAATACACAAGGCCTATTTAGAAATGCTTTACTTTGAAGAACATGTGCAGAGAGAAACTTTCAAACTAATCAGACCTAATCAGAGATGCATTTCTCTCCTTCTCTTCTGAGAGAATCCTGACCTGAGGGTTGGTTATTTATGATGCCAGTCTTTCAGCCAGGGCTTTCTCTGCCCATCCTCACCCACACTTCAACCAGCAGCTGTCTCCCAGGTGCACAGTGGGGCAGCACAGCGGCCCCTGTCACCCCTTTGGCCACACTGCCCTGGTGCCACAGTGGAGGACAGCAAACCGGCAGCCCCCCCTTCTCCCACAGCCTGTATGGCCAAATTAGAGGCGCCACTTTCTGTGCCCAGCAGTCACCAATGTTTTGGGCAGCACGGGGTTGCTCTGGCCTAGGGGCAGCTCAGCTGTACTTGTGATGGCTACAGCACACCTGTCCCAGCTTTCCCTTTTGGAGATGGCACTCCTTGCCCATGGCAGCTCATGCCACTCTGTCCCTTAGCCTCAGATGTTCCGCCCATCACTCTGCCAGACCCACAGCCACTGGCTGACACTGCAAGGAGGGGTTTCTTTCCTGCATGTCTGGCCCCTGCTCAGCTGCCCAAGTCCTTCACCTGGTTTAAGCCTGTCCCTTGCTCAGCCTTTAAACCCCTGCAGGCAGGCCAGCCACTGGCACAGTGTCCCCTCCAGCTCCCTGCTTTGCACCACTGCAGGCAACATCCAGCTGTCCAGAGTCCCTTTGTCACCCACAGAGAGGGAGCAGAGCAAGGAGGGGGTCATTAGGGGAGGCTGCTCAGAATGTAGCAAGCAGGTGAGAACAGTATGAAGCTGAATTCTGGCATCTCGAATTGAGCTGGGTCACAGGTGCCTCAGCACTGGGGATACAGATCTAGATCGGTGCCCTGTGTGCTGTGAGCTCCACACATTAGGCGAAGGTGAATAATGAACTAAGCAGGAGGCTCCATCAGATGGGAGCAGGTGATTAATTAGACTTGGGTTCTCTGCCTGCCTTCATATGGGTGTTAGTGCTAGGAGGGCTGCATTTCTAGTCTGGAAAGGCTAAGGGCTGTCGGCTGCATGTTTGATCCCACTGTCTGGATAGGGTGTTGAAAAATCTTTGCAGCATATAGGAAGTCATGCTGAAAAGTGTATTTAGTGCAGTATTGGTTACTTTTTGCCTTCTCCATTGTCATAGATGGAATGTTTCTGTTCAGAGGCATTCTCGACATCATGTTACAAATTATCTCGAGTGCTGTTGTCTTGTTCCAGAAGGAAGCTGTGGAAAGTGCTGATTTTGGTAACTGCACTCAGATCTTTGAGGTATAGATTATTCCTAGAGGAAGATGGGCTTCTGTGGGCATCAGCCTGGAGTGACCACTCAGACTGTAACAAACCACCAGGACTGACATGCTCCTGTATTATATTTAGGTGCCTGCCTTGGCGTCCCCCCTCACTTTTAATGCTGCACTGGTGGGGTTTGAACATGAACACCAGGAAATTCTGCCCAAGGACAGAGGAAGCAGCAGGGCCAAGCTATCTCACACACAACTCAAAGTAGGAAACGTTGTGTGTGTTCCTGTTCTGCTAAAAGTAGTTTCTCCAAGCTAAAACCCCCTTCATCTATGTCTCCTGAAATCTCCTGTTTTGTTTGTGCTCATTCTCTTATGTTTCTTAAGACTTTTTGTATGATTCAATTAGAAACATCAGTGAGGAAAACAGGATGTTTTAAGAATAACTTTCAAACTGTATTCCTTGGTTGCTGGATGGGTTCTTAAAATATTTTTTCTTTCTCATTTTGGGTTTCCAAGTGCTTTAACACACAGATTAGAGCCTCTTCCATGTGAGAAATGCTTATCTGCTGTGAAGACTTGCAGAATATTTGCCCTGAGCGGAGGTGAAGGAAGTGTCCTGTGTGGTCAGTGCTCTCAGGGAAGCTACTGCTCTGTAGCAGGATGAACTTTTGGCTCTGTGTGGCACAAAGTAGCAGTCAATGGCTGTGTTGCTTTGTATTTACAAGGAAGGTAAATGAATACTGCAAATTATTGTTTACAAATCTGGCTTTCACAACAAGGAGCCAAGGTAAAAAGGGGATTTTATTATTATTTTCTGTTAGTAAATATTAACTAAGTGTCAAAACTGCCTCTCTATAACTTCTTTGTATGCAGAATAACTGCAAAGCCAGACTAGGGGATGGAAAATTGTCTTTTGAGACAGTTATTTGAAGCAGTATTAAAGTAGCACTGCCCACACCTGAACCTCAACCCATTCACAACCTGAGCAAATAATTAGTCTCTGCAGAGTTACAGGAAGAGTAATAAAGCTTGGAAAGGGAGAAAGCATTTAGTGAGCTAGACTGTGCTTTCAGTGTCTAGGTAATCCAGTGTGGTTACACCCTTCAGCTGAACTTTGAAATGCTCAGAAATATTTGCCCTCGAGTATGATATAGCTGATCTGACACAGGAAAGAGTGGCTAGAACAGGACTTGGGACTGATTGGAAATCTCTCAATAAAGATGAGGGAAAGAAGAGTTGCAAATCACAGGATTGTTCCACATAAAAATAAGATTTTATTTTTTAAATGAAAGTTGGGAAAACTTAGCTGAGACTTGGAAGCTGGGAAATGGCTTAGTGGTAGGTATTGAATTGCTAATGAGCTGTGACCTTTACTGATCAAAATGTATTGATTAAAGTAGTATTTTCCTAATCTTGTTCTTAACACTTACTTACCCTTCCTTAAACTTAAGAGAAATTCTTGCAGAGAAATTCTGTGTTTATTAGATCCCAGAGTAGCTACACCTTCCTGCTGGCCAACTCACTTTGTACTCAAACTAAATAAAAACACATTCCGTGATGCAGGTCGGTGTGTAAAGCAAGCTGCTGTTGGGAAGAGCCTCAAGTGTGGAACTATACACTGGGGTTACATTCAAATGAATCAGTATTCTGTGCACATGTCCCAGAGCACTGCAGCATGGAAGAGAAATGAAATTTATTGCCATGGCCTGTGGAATGGGCAGAGCTTGTCTGTCCTAAAGCTTGCGGGCTGCGACAGCAGGTGCAGATGGAGTGACTGTACTTAGCAGCCCCTCTAAAGGTGTTGCAGCACAAGGTGGGAATTGCATAGTGTTCAAGCATTAATTGCTAGGGCCTCAGAAGTATAAATAAAGAAATGGTTTCCCCTGGCTAAATAGGCTGTTCTGCTGGATTGGTCTTAACCAGCAATGTCAACAGAGTTCACTGGCCCATATGCTGTAGTCCTTAGCTCAGTACTGCTCTGTGAAATCAGGCATCTTTCGTGGGGCTTTTTTATTCCAGTTGTGCTGGAAATATCAGAGTAACAGCCTCCTAGTGATTTTACTTTTAAGCTTTTCTAAAATACAGAAAAACCAAAGGAGAAAAGACAGATGTTAACTAATGATCACTTCCAAGATCCTGGTTTAGCTCTAAGGGCTACAGTTTTAGACAAATTGACTCCTTTTTGCAGTTCTTTTGGGTTTTTGAGGTTCTCTTTCTAAGAAACGAATTCCTTCAGGGTTTTTTTTTTCTCTTTCTTTCCCCTAAAAGATATTTATTCCCTGGTTGTAAAGCCTTTCCTAAGTCCTTACCTCACAGCTTAAAGGAGGAAGCAGGGGCAGGGGGAGGAATCAATGCCTCAGGCCTTACCCTCACACCTGGATAAGGTGTTTTGCAGTATTACTTGTTTTATTTTACAGTTGCTTTTTTTCTTCCTTTCACTTGGAAAGTATTCACAGCAAAAACCTTTATTGCAACATCACATGTTCTGGAAATGTGATTAATAAAGAGCTAGCAGGAATTGAATTATCAAGGAAGAAATTTTTTGTATTGATTTACTCTCTCTCTATATATATATGTGAAAAAACTTCTCTTGTGACATGACTTCTCTCTTCATGATTTCTGGCAGCAAGGAGAAAGAAAAATTTCTACCAGATGATATGGAGGCAGTTCAGACTCTGTGCTGTGGAGGTGATGGCACAGGTGTGGGGCTGTAGGAAGACCAAAGGGCTCACTGATAAAAGTCAGTCTATTGCTAATTATGGCCAGGAACCAGGAACTGACTCTTCCTTGGCTGCTACTGACAATGGAATTACTAAAACCAGTTTTGGAGCATATTCTGTTGCTGACAGGTGTGCAACAGCAGTAGAGCCTCTAAACCATGTGAATAATGGACACTGAGAGCTTTCCTGAAAACCTTTAAAACTTTGATCATGAAGAGATCATTCTTTTATTAACTTGCCTTCCCTGGGAGTGACTGTGGAGCCCTGTTATGCTGTGACTAGCACAGTATGAACTGTGGGAAAGCTGCTCAGCAGCACAGGTCTGTAGCTTGCCAAACCCAGGTTGGACCCACCCAAACTACCCCTCCTCTCAGGAAATGCAAGGCTGACCTTGGCCTCACAGTGAGAGCTGCTGCAAGCAGAGAATGTTTGCTGTGCAGTTTTGCAGAACCGATCCTCTGAATGATCTTCTACTTCACTTATTCCATAGGGCAGCAGTGTCAGAACTTGGGCTAAATATACAGGACTGTTTTTCAGACATGCCTGAATTTTCACTGATCGTCTGCATGCAGTCCTGCATGATGATTTAAACTTCATGTGGCAAATGCAATGGAGGATGTAAATCTTCATCTTCCTTCTCAACCAAACCATGGAAATAAGATAATCTGGTTCATCCTACAGCTCATGCTAAAATGAGTCATAGGCATATATGTGTGTGTGCACTTTACAGGGGTCATTACTGAAATTCCTGTTGTTAATAGGTTCAACAAAATCCCTTCCACGGGAAACAAGCCAAATAGCTTTGCTCTATCATCACTCCAACAGAGGCAGCCACTGGGTCCCAGCAGGGATGTCAGCATTGACCAATCTGTGTTTTGAGTGAAGCACCAGGAAGCACAGTTTTCTGGGCCAGTATTTCAGGAGAACATATGGCAGTGGCTGCTGCTTGTGAAAGGCAATGGTGCAGTCAAGTGCTCAGTCAGGACTTTCCCACTGCACAAACTGAGAGGGATCCAGTCTTCCCCACACTGAATTCTGGTGCAATTCCTGCATTTCCTACTAGCCCTAGCAGAAACTTGTTTGCAGCTAACCCATGCAGGATCTGCACTCCTGAGCATCAGCGTGGAAGTCTTCAGGCTAACAATACCCAAGACCACCAGCCAGCCTCAGGAATAGATAAGCGAGTTTCTAACACAAGGAAACAACTAGACACTACCTTCTATTGTAAGCTGTATTTTAATTTTTGTGTTGTAACACACATCGTCTTGGAAGGAATTACTACAGGGTAAGCAGTGATATCCGGTCAGGATGAGGAATGGGCTAGCACTGGGGGAAAGGGCACTTACCACTGCTCTGTCTTTACTGTTCAAACTGGCATTGAAGTTGGTTTTGGTCTGCCTGCCTGAACTTTGGACACTGCTGCCTCATGGCTGTTGCCCTGAACACACTGAGCTTGTTTATAAAGGAGTGTTGAAATAGTAGTTGCAAATGGACCTCTAAACTTGTAGACTAAATTTAGAAGTATATTACTTACATTAGTTATATTAGTTATCCTGTGATACAGTCATGTTCCTCTGCTTGATGGGATAAATAATTCAGTCTTCTGAGAATCTCTTGATTGTATTCTTTTGCTAGAACTGGCATTAATGGCATGGCTTCTAGTGACAGAGCATTCTAACTTCTTTGAGATCCTCAGCAGTTTGGGCATCAGGTGACTGTAGGACAGCAGGAACTCTACAATTAAGCACCTACCACAGTGCTATCTGGTCTACTAATTTTTCTCTCATTTGGGACCGAGTAGTAGAGAAGATTTCCCTTCAGTGTAGAATGACTTTGATATGCAAGGTAAATATTTTCTTCCTTTCATTTCAAATGAGGTTTGTGCTTTTCCAGTCTATAACCAAAGTATCAGCACAGTGTCAGCTGTAGGTAGGATTATAAGCAAGAATTGCCAAAGCATATAAAGCATGGATATCCACACAGTCAGATGTTGCATGGGGGTTTTCATCACTGAAGTACTGTATTAGTAGCTTCCATTATGTTGCTCTCCTGTGGTGAAGCATTCTGGATCAGAAGAGACCTGCTATTTCATGTGCACTCCAGATGCTCCCTTCACCCACCACAGTCAAAACTCATATTTTCTTATTTTTAATGAGCTGTGTGTGTGGAAAGACAAAAAAAAAAAAAGGAACCAAAAACCAAGCAGAGGGAAATTTTGTTAGACTGAAGAAGCTGAGTGGGATTACAGAGGGCCCAAGGAAGTTTTTCCCAGCAATGTGAAGTGCACAGCTGTGAGGCTGACTCATTTCCTTGACCACTGTCCTTGATGGACCAATACCAGGGTGGTTGCCTTTGTCCCTGGTGCTTTTGTTTCTGAGAGCACTGATGATTTCTGCCTTGTTTTCTAGTCTTCTTTTGTTTTTGCTGTTCTGTGTTCTGGGCTCTTTATTATTCTGTTTTGATTTTTATTTTACTGGCCATCAGGGATATTTCCCATCTCCTTGTGTCTCATCTTAAACTACACGTGGTTCAGAGCTCTGACTGATGGCCCCAGGATGCCTGGTTGTGGCTTTGATGCATGCCATAGTCCAGGAAACTGAAATCCCAACACAAATCACTGTGCAACCTGACACAACTCTTGTGTTTGTCATGCAGCGAGGAAAAGCTGTGCACAGCCAAGTCAAAGCAACAACAAAAAGTGTCCCTTCCTCAGGAGCCCCCCATGGTAGCACACAAACTGCCTGCGTGTGCGGTGTCACTGTTGTAACGCGGATGCGTAGAAAAACCATACGAAGTCCAGGCTCAGGTAGAAATGGCAGCAAGAGCTGGTTTAATGGCTTTTTCCCAAGGTATTTATATGTTACTTCACAAACAGTGAATTAAATGGCGTAAAATAATTGGTTCTCTGGCCATCCACCCCTCGAGGGATGTCCATTCCCAAGTGTTTTTCTAGTTGAAGTCATAACAATCTGGCAAAAACAAGTCACAGGTGTGGATATTTTATAAACTAGTAACTTTGTTTTGGTTAGCTTTCATGGGAAAGACAGAGCTCTCACAAAATGCTAGAGAGCTGAAGAAATTCACTGCTAAAGCCCTTTTAACATCTACAGTGCCCCACCTGCCCCCGCAGCTCTAGAGGCCTCTCCAGTACAGCACCTGTACCGGAGCCCTGCAGCTTTTGTACCTCATCTCCTGCCACCATCATGCCTCCTGCATCCAGCACAGCCCTCTCAGAACAGGTGCAGCTCAGTCCTGCAGAATGCCCCACTGGGTGGGGTGATGTGTGGGTGTCACGCTGGTGTTCAGAACTTACCTGGTGGTATTTGGATCCTCTCAGCCCATGCTGTAGCTAAGGCAGGGGCTTGCAGAGCAGAACTCCTGCTCTGTTTTGAAAGCCGGCTCCACCTACAAAGAACTGACATAAGTGTGGCCACAGACCTGAACACCAAGCTGGTCCTGATGCTTCACATGCCTTGGGACTTCGAGTAGTTGCACGGCAATTTGCAGAAAGCTTGCTGACAATAACATAAACACTGGCTGGCCTCTGCAGAGGAATATCCCAGCTCTGGGCATGCAACGAACACAGCACATAAGCTTCTGTTTCTCTTTCTTTGAACCATCTTTCTGCTTCAAATAATCCTTAGAAAAAAAGGACTTAAAACTTCAATATCAAAGTCATATACCCAGTGGTCATAAAGAACTGCAGAACAAACAAGATTTATCTCATAGCAGAGCTGAGGGGAGGGAGTGGGTGCTGTTGGTTGTTACATTCCTGCGATGGAGCAGGGCCTGGGAAAGTGGCCCTGAGCTGGTACAGGTTAATCAGAGTGGCATTTTAAGGTCCCTACCCCCTAGCTATACCTAACGAGCTTTTACAACATTAGTTGCTTCTGTACTGCTTCAATCCCTGCTGCAAGAGAGTAATCCAGCCCCTGCAGTATCTTTTGGAAAAAGGGATGGGTTGAAGCTCTGATGGTTTGATAGTGGACCACCAGTACTTAAAATCTTGAGAACTTTGTATAGTCTGGAGGCCTTTATAGCTGTGCTGAACTACCACTGGTCTGAAATATTGCCAGAATGCATTACTTGTCTCTGGAAGCCATTTGTTTTCATTTACTGCACAAAGTAAAACAGGCCCAGGGTTACAAACAGCTCGGTCTGTGCTGCGGCTGTAATTCTGCTGCACTGGTAAAAGCCATTGTCACTTACAAGTGTCACTGTCACTGACATAACACAGTAGCTCAGGTAACTTCTCCAGGGTGGTGGCAAAGCACAGGTGCTTGTGTTGCTGTTTTGAGGAGCTCTTTAAACACAGACAGAGCTCTCATACTGCGAAGATTAAACCCTGAAGTAGGATTGCCTAGAGAGGTTATAGAGTCTCCATCTCCAAATATTCAAAACCTGACTGGCCACAGTGCTGCTGCTCTAACTGATCCTGCTTTGAGCAGGGCATTGGACCAGATGATCTCCAGAGGTGTCTTTGAACCTCAGCCCTTCAGTGATTCACTGAAAAGGGGTTCAGTGCAGGCACAGTGGTTTGAGCACTGTCTTTTTAGCATAACAACTCCACTCTGCTCTTACTCCAAGAGGCCTATCAGCAATCTAACTTTAAAATCTGCATTTCCTGGCTTATAAGATCACCTGTGGAGGTAGATTCTCATTTCCTGAAATGATAAGAGCCCAACAGATAAGCAAAGGGCAAGAGCTCACTCAATCTGTTAGTTATATAAGCACATAAATATAACAGTCATTTTTTTTAGCATCAGGTACTTACTCTGTTATTGGTATCACTTAATGTAAAGGGTTGTTCTCCATTTTAAAGGCTGATGTAATTGCAGTTTTGCAGACCGTGGTAGCATACCAATGCAGTCACTTCTGTGCAAAGTAAAGCACTTGGTGTGCTGTTCATGATATGTTAGTGTAAGACTTAGATGTCACAGAAATAGGACCAAATTGTGGATATGGTTTAGTATCATGAAGGGGGTAAATACTAAGACAGACCTAGAGAAAGAAATCCACACTGCTTAAAATACTTTTTTTTTTACCTGAATTACATGGTTTTATTTCAGATACAGAAATTGGTGCAGTATTAACCCAACTACCTACATTTTCATATAGGATAGGTAGAAAATTCCACTATGAAGAGATCCCTTGCAGAGAGGGGGATGCAGTAAAGTTTCAAACTAATTAATACATTTGGTAAATTCATGACTGTAAAGTGCATGTGTCAGGTGCTTGAGCCAGCACTTGAGCTACAGTGGTAGAGCTTGTGGACAGTATCTGGTTTGCCTGGCCATGCTCATCTGTGTCATACCTGACAAGAGACATGTACTCCACCAAGCTTTGGGGCTGTTCCTGCCCCTGTTATATTCAGGGTAGAAAGTGAGCTATTATATACAAATAGCAATCTGATTAATACTGCAAGAAGATTAAAATTGCTCCGTCTTCTGAAGCGCTGGCTGTAGTCCCTGGCAGCTTGCAGTGCTCTGCTGTTTCACTTAAGTGCATTCAAATCTCATCTTTGTCTACTTTGTACTGAAGAGTGGCGCTTTGAGTTTCAGGGTGTGGGAAGGGGAAAGAAATTGCTGTATTCATTGTAAATGCTCAGCAAATGAATGACAGCTCCTGCTTGGAAATGTGGGCGAGGTCCTCCTGAGAGCTGTCCTTTGAGAACTATCCACAGAAAAGCTAATCCACCCTGGTGTGAATATTAACGTGATCAGTTTTAGTAAACAAAGTAGGTGTTCATCTGCAGTGAGAGCTCAACTTAAATGCTCTTGCAAGTGCTCATGGTGGGTTCAGTGCAGGGGCAGGACACTTCACCATGTCTCCTTTACTCAGGTTTACTGGGATAGGATCAAAACCAAGATCTCTCCTTCCTGTCCACAGTTGTGCCTAAGAGACACAATCTACCACAGCTCTGAACTTCTTACTTTACCCCCATGCCACTAAAATACAGTGCAACATCTGTGGGTGATTCTGTGCATGCAGGAGTATATTGATGCTTCTGCAAAACTCTAGATTGGGTCACTTCTGAAGCATTTGGTGATACTTCTGATGAAGGGAGAAGCAGACCAGTTTGTTAACGGCACAGGCATTTCCTTAACTTAAAATGAATCTTTGGGAGCCTTCATTAGCTGTAAAACCAGGGAGCAGACTGGCATGTGGATTCATTAGTGTTCTGCCTATTTATACTGGTGCAGATTTTGGCCTCTTCTGCACCATGTATTGACAAATCCAGCATTTTGGAGGGTTCCCCCCACTTTTCCCACAAATGACCAATGTATTCTTGGGAGCTCTGGTTTTAGGAAACTGTCGTCCTGTCCAACAACACAAGAATTTCAAGATACACAGTACACATCACTCATGTCAATGCAGTTATTTCCATGCCTACAATTTAACACACTGACAGAGCTGAAATAATGGAAATATTTCTGGGTTTTGTTTTTGTGGTGAGGACAAAGAAAGAACCAAAAAATTATTTTTCTGCTAAACTGAAATATGCCCATCCCAGAAAGTAGCTGCACTTTGCATGCGTGGGTTGAATTCGTGTGAGGTTTTCTATTGCAATTACATAAGGAAAACACATCCTAGCCTTACTGAGCATAGATGCATAGCTTTATCAGCAATTAGTTCCACTGGTAGGTTATCTGAACAGCTGTCAGAGATATTGATCAGGACAAAATATGGTTTGGAATAGTGACATCTGAAACAATTTGTTTTAAAACAGTCAGAAATATAGCTGTTGATTGACTCAAGGGGATTCTTCTGGCCTGTACATGTGCAATTTTGCTTTCTTAACTCAGCAGGATGCTACGGTGTGAACTTTGTGAATAATCTTTAAAGAAAGTTTTGGAAAAAAAGAATGATGCTGGGGTGATTGAACATCTTTCAGAAAAATTCTGGAAGAGTATAAGGAAGCCAGGGCTCTTTTCCTAATTATTTCTCAGCCATCAAAATCTGAGATTGAAAACATTACTTAGATTTAATAAGGAAGATGTAAAAAGGGCCAGAACCAGTCTGGAAATACCATAGGCACGTTGTGCTCCTGGGAATTGGAACTTTCTTGGGACTGGGGGATGGCTAAGTCATATTTGCAAACTGAGGCACACAGAAATTGAAAGTGGGTTTGCAATGCTGAGCAGCTGATTGAGAAATCAGGACTAGGATTTGTTCTAGATCTAGGCAAACAGTCCTATACTGGTGGGAGGGATTTTTTCCTGGTTCAGGCCTTAGGTTCTTCAGGCCTCTGATTATCAGCCTGCCTGTGCAGGTTCAGTTCAAGCCACATGCCATCCCATGGCATTATACTGAACTTGCATATCAGGAGAAATTTCGGGTAGTAAAATGGTGACCTTAGTATTTTTCAGGGTAGTTAAAGAACAACTGTCTCTCTCTTTTCCCCTTCTTTGTCAGCCAGTCATTGCAAATGCACATAAAGTACTGTAAAGACTCCAGTCCCAGACAATCAATTAAAGTACTCAGAGTCATGCATGGTCTGATGTGCATGACACAGTTGCATCTCCATCTGATGCCCTCAGCAGTGGTTTGAAAGATGGCAACATAGTGAAGTGCTGATGTTGCTTATGTTGCTGTCAATTGAAGGTAGACGATGGATTGAAATTTAACATATCCTTTTAAAAATATCTGTCCAAAGACAGATCTGTTTCTTTCTTTTTCCTTCCCTGCTTTGGAATAATGCTCAGTCTTGCTGATCCTATCTGCTTGCATCAGGTGGAGGTTGTGTACCATGGGCCATACTGGGGCTTGGGATTCCAGGGTTGCTCATGTGTTGCAAGGTGGTGGAGCTGTCTGCTTTGGATAAGGAAGGGTTAAAATCTCTTCCAGCCCTCGTCTAATATATTCTGCGTGTAAAGCAACATGATGCTGTTCTTGAATTGACAGCTCTTACCCTCTGTATTCTAGGCTGTTTCTTATTTAAACACTGTTAATTGTTGTTCTTTATGATCCTGTCAAAGGCCTCCGAAAATGTCAGGCCAGGATGATATTCCTGTGTCCTCAGTACATGCACAGAGTGGAACAGCTTACAGCTTTTCATGAACTTGTCTGTTCCTTTTGCATCGATGTCTCTCGGGAAAGTGAGAAGCGAGATATGACAATGTAAAGTCGCATTTTTTCCCAACATCATGCAAACTGCCTGTGACAGAGCTGGGAAAACTGACCTAGAGTGTCCTAATCCTAGGCCACGGCTCCCAGGCCAGGGCACCCAGCCCATCTTCCCGTGTTAAAGCATAGGCTGGGAAAAGCCAGGTCCCCGATCAGCACCTTTGGTTCTCCCGCGCTCTGCCAGCACCCCCTGCCAGGCTGCACCAGGCCTGCCATCATCCTCCCAGCCCTGCACCACTGCTCCTCTTCGGGGGCTGCTCCGGGGCGCTCCGAGCGTGGCGGCTGCTCGGGTCTCGGACCTGGCTCCACGTCATCTGTTGGCCTGGCAGAACCGGCAGAAGAGCCAAAATACCCCTTCACTTCCAGCAGGAGAAAAATCCTGTGACTCTATCATATACAGCTCTTCAGCTGAAGTAGCTAGGGATTTGAGCATGGAAATCTGGCATGGAAACGCCTTTCATTACACTCGTGTCGCTGAGCATTCCCATGAAAAACTGCTTTTGATCAACAGGCGGCTTGTGAAGGGCTGCCCGCCTCGCGCAGCGCCGCGGCCTGTGCTGCCCGTTGCGGTTGCCTCGCCCGGCAGGGCCGGATCCAGCGGCGCCATCGCCGAGGCCGCGGCGCCATCTACGGGCGGCGGCGCGCGGAGCCGGCGGGAGGCGCGCGCCGGGAGGGGAGCGGGGCTCCGAGACAGCTCTGTGGCCGTATAGGGCCGCGCCCAGTCAGTCCTTACATACCTCCGGGGACGGTCACCCCACCGCCTCCCGGGGAAGCCCACGCCAATATGCATTCACCCTTTCTGGAAAGAAATTCCTCATAATATCCAATATGAACCTCCAGCACAGCTTAAGGCCATGTCCCTTGTTCCCTGAGAGCAGGGCCGACCCCCACCTGGTTACAACCTCGTAGAGAGCAATAAGGTCCCCCTGAGCCTCCTTTGCTCCAGCCTAAGCACCCCAGCTCCCTCAGCTGCTCCTCACAGGGCTTGTACTCCAGCCCCTTCCCCAACTCCATTCCCCTCTCTGGACTGGTTCCAGCACCTCAGTGTCCTTCCTGAATTCAGGGGCCCCACAATTGGACACAGCACTCAAGGTGTGGCCTCATCACTGACCTGATTCTGCTGGCTACACCATTGCTGATACAGGCCAGGTGCCACTGGCCTTCTTGGTCACTTGGGCACACCTGGGCTCATGCTCAGCTGCTGTCAAATAGCACCCCCAGGGCCTTTTCCTCTAGGCCACTTCCCAGCCACCCTGTCCCCAGCCTGTAGGGCTGAAGTGGATAAGGGCTTGTCCCAAGTGCAGGACTTGGCACTTCACCTTGTTGGACCTCATACAGTTGGCCTTGATCCATGAATCCAGCCTGTTGAGATCCCTCTGCAGAGCTTTCCTTGCCCTCCAGCAGATCAACAGTGCCAACCAGCTTTGTGTCATCCATGAGTTCATGAAGGGTAGACTCAGTTAGTTACAGGATATTCTGCTGGCCTCAAAACCTGGGAGGTGGCTGTGGCCTGTCTGGCTGGGAGCACCCAGGGGCGCAGCTGATGGATGGCAGGAGATGCAGCTACTGCTTGGGGTAAGCTCACCTCAGCCCCCATGTACCTGGCTCCAGAAAGCTCAAGAGGCTTTTCAGGGGTCGCTCTTTTTGACTTTATCTGTCATATTTTGCAAAATGCATGGCTAATTTTGGTATGTAAAATACATGGATAGTATCAATATTGCATCCACCATAGTCAGCCAGGTTAAGCCCAGCACTGTTGGTCTGAAACTTTCCCAACCTGCACCTTAAAAATCATCACATGGCTCCTGAAATTATTAATACAGATACACTGGAGTTGTTATGTGCCCTGTGAGTCCTGGAGCCTTTTAGAGAGGCTTCAAAAACTCCGAAACCCAGTGAGATGCTCTGTGGCACTCGGGAGCCAGCTGGCACCAGCTCTGGTTTGTGATTAGTGACTGCTCACAGCATATGGGATGGGGGGACACTCAGCTCTGCTGAAATTGAGGGAACATTGAGTTCACTGCAATGCACTGTAGTAGAACTGCACCAGGAGAGAAGGACAAATAAAGGTATTTTTAGGAATACAACCCAAGTTAATTATGGCAGTTGCATTTTGCAACCACAAAGAGGAAATGCAAGAAAATGCAGGAAATGCAGCAGTAGGAGGAGGGAATGCAGTAACAGAGGCAAAGCCTATTCTCTAAGCTGTTGGAAGCTCAGGAAGGTCTGGAGCTGCTAAGCCTTGCACAGGGAAATCTAGTTCCCTAACTTGTTCTGGTGCAGAATTTCAGTAAAAGTGGGCTCGGGTAGGTGGGGTTAAGTATACATGATGTGCTGCAAGCACAGTCAACATAGCATGCCGTGGAGAAAAGCAATGTATACTCTAACATTAGCTGATGGGTTGAACTAGCAGTTTTGTTTTCATTCCTTCCCCACTTCAGAGGCTAAAAAATCCACCATCCCTCAGCAGTAAAAACAAAATGTGCATAAAGCCAGGATACTGTTTTACAAAATGTATTGTGGTTCTTCTGACCAGAAGTTTAATTTCCTGCAAACATGCAAGATAGTCTGCCTTTAGGAAGCAGAGCTAGTTGCGGTCATTTAGTGTCTTTGTCAAAGCAAACTTATTGATTGTACCCAACTGCTCTGAAGCAATTCATAAACAGGAAATAGCAATACAGGAACCAGTAGCATTTTGCCCAGAGCAACATCTGTGCTCCACACAGCTTAGTCTAACACTAAGCAGTGCAAATCTGTTGATAACACAATGTCAAATGGTAAATCTGGATAAGTGTTGCATATATCCAAGCTTAAGCACGTCTGAGTCAAAGCCTTCAACTCCATTAGAAAGAAATAGGTCTTAATTTTAATCTTGGTATAGTGGTGTTAGTGTGGAGTTACTTTGCTGATTTCACAGACTTTACATCACACTTATTAAATCGTAACTGAGATGCCCAAGGTATGTCAGCCTGATCTGTCTACACTCCAGCTAAATGAGAAATGTGGAATAAAGGCTAGTAAACATGTCAAGACAAAATAATTACACTAAACATGATTTTTATTGCTATAAATTAATAATGAGAATGAGGACAGACAGTAAAAGCTGCAGTAAAGACAGGAAGTGCACAAGAACATAAAGGTTCTGGAGGGGAAACTTGTTGCATGCTACCCTCCATGACTTAAATAGTTTTATGCTGAGGAGGAAAAGCACAAACACATCTGAGGAACATGGGTGTGAATCTTCTCCTCTACTCACTTGCATAGCTGGTTCCATCACCTACTGAATGTTCACTGAAGAACAAACCAAAGTAAGCCATGTTGGATGACATGCAGGGTAGCTCCATCTAGACTTGCTTGGAATATGCTTTGGTACTGGGGAAGATGTGTCTTTGCTGGAAAACAGTGCAGTTGTTCCGTACAGAAACACTTCCCGCCCCCTCCTCCCTAGTCCATAAGCCTTTCTTTACCCACACACTAGAAGAGACTGGCTCTCCCCCAAATTCATGCAAAAGAAGCCAACAGCTATGTTTTCACATGTAACTAAGAATGTGGGAGGGGGCCCTGGTTCACCTCCTTAACGTGGTCAGATTTACCAGAAGGCTGAGCATTCCCACCCCACTCAGGAAGCCTGGCTCTGACCAGCTGTCCATAACTGAGAGCCCACAAGTAACTAGGCCCAGGTGAATGTGTAGACTCGTGACCTCCACAAGCACTGGCACTGAATTCTGAACAGACTGTCACTGCTGTACAACAGATTTATCCTTACCTGACAGTGTACACTGCACAAAAACAGTGGCACTGTGGTACCTGTGGCTTAAGTATTGGGCCCAAAGCAGGAATGTGTGTGCTTGGGTACTATGAAAATGTAACTGGAATTATAGTTATGAATAGCACCATTCAGAAACAAAGTAGCATTTCAATCTGCTTTGAAAATCATCTTGCTACACCTGCTGCCTCTTCCCATCAGTATGGTATCACTGGTCTGCAGAACCTGGCATGGCAGTCCCTCCAAGCCCTAAATCCCATCTCCTTCAGCTTACAGCAGCATCCACACCAACTGCACACACATGAAGTGCAGAGCTGGGCAGAGAAAGGCTATTGAGTCACAACTGTGTATCCAGCCAGACATTATTGCAGATCTGACCAAAGCTCCACTCTCTGTTCCTGAGCAACAGGAGACACGAGCATGTCTTCAGGAAGCAAGTCTGAGCTTCAGCAATCAGTGATTTCAGGTGGCAATCCCCATGCTGCTGCTTTGTGCACCAGGATGTTGCCACTTCTGTCTCTGCAGTAAAAGATCAGAGAGGCTACAAGCACCTGCAGTCAGATAACTTTGCTCTTGATTTCGTGCTCTAGCACAGATTTGTACATTTGCTTTCTGGCTTCTAAATGCCTATGCTTCTGAGATAGAAAAGTAGTTCTAGAGTCTTTGGCTTCAGTTTGTAGTGTGTTTTTCCATTGAGAAGGGTAAGGTTATTTTCTTAATGGAGAATTACTTCAATTTGAACTTTTAAAAAGATAATTTCTTTTAAAGATAGTTTCTTTTAAAGTTCAACCCAGGAATGTTTTGCAATCAACAGTCTTTATTTTATATGCTTCACTTTAAGACACTGGGGATCTAGACAGTTATCTCCTGAAAACACAAAAGATATGTTCCCCTGCTGTGACTAACAGTTCTTCTGAAAAAAAAAGCCCAAAACAAAACAAAAACCCCAGCTGATTCATTTTTTTATCTTTTCCCAATCATTATGAAATTAAAAAAATCATATGATGCCCAATTGTTTTATTCTCCCCCTACTCCTTACAAGTTAAGAATCACAGAGAAAGAAGAGGAGATGAAGGCATTCTGCAGAACTCACTATTGGAAAGCACAAACTGAACAGCAGTGTAGACCTATAATCAAATTCATCTCTTAAAGGGCTTTTTAAAAGGGTAGACATGTTTGTTCACTTATATTCCATCCCTCTACCAGGTCTCTAAGAGAGTTTCAGTAGCGTACTGCAATTTCTTTTGGTTTGGCCTAGCAATAGGAAACTTTCCCTTTAGTCCTCTTTTGCACTTCCAGAATGTCCTTTCAGTACATCACTGGCAGAACACATGCAGCTTGTGTTAAACTGTGAAAGGACATGCATGCACACTGGTGTGCAGCTTGGAGCCAGGTCTCCTGAAAGCAGTTTACCTTCCCTGGATCAGGCCCACTCTTAGTAAAGCAGCCACAATTACATCTGTCTGTTTACTTCAGTGATTCCACTTGGCTGAGTTAGTCCTAAAGGTCATGAAAGCCTCATGCTACCAACACTCTTGTCCAGGACCTCTATTGCTTAAATAAATAGGACAGAGACAACAAAGTTTTAGGATGAATTTAAGATTGGTACTTCAGCTGAATTTATATTGGTGCAAGTTCTCATCTATTTTATCTTTCCTGACATGAAAGCCTGTGAACCATAAGGAAATTAACCTTCTTCTGAATAGAAGCGTAATTAAGACTAATCATTAAAACAGTATGTGAATACAGGAAGCTAAAAGTGGAAGTATAAAAATAAGTCCTCTTACTAAATGAGGCATGCTGCCTCATTTACCTGAATAAGAAAGTCCATGCATTTCTTCAGAGCTTTCTTTCCCTGCCAAGCACAGCTCAGCACAGATTATAACAGGCCACGTAACACACAAAACAGCTGCACTCCAGGGGACAGCCCACAGCAAACTGTGTGTAGGAACCACACATACAAGCAAAGCCAGACAGGTTGCTTGGAGTGTTTTCCTCAACAAGTCATGGAGGAAAGAGGAGACCTGCTGAATGTGAGGGGGAAATGTGCATACAACAAACCCAGGCTCAGATGCACTCAATTAGTTGCAAATAAGGAACCTGGTTCAGGAAACCTTGGTGGCTAAGAGGCAGGCATCCTATCCTAGCCCTGGCAAGGCAGCTGATATCAAAGTGTGCAAGGTCTACTTGTGTTGCTTGTCTCTCCCCTCCTGACTGTCCCTGCCTGCAGAGGGGCTGGTAGGCCCAGCAGAGCAAGGGCTGTTCAAGTCAGTTCTCCTCCTGCAGACTCTGCAGAGCGATGGCAGTAATGAGCAGAGACACTGAGCAACAGCCAGTTCCTAACAATGCTGCTGGTGCAGTGTCTGGGGCTGCTCTTCTGCAGACACCTACAAAGCTGAAGATCCCTTCCTTCCATCTGACCAGAGAAGAGTCATCCAGGATAAAGAGGGAGATAGAACAACAAACACTAGTCTTCCTTGCCACTGGTCTTTCACATTTCTGGGAGAATAAAAGAATTGAGGAGTGCTGCCACTTCTTAGTGATTTGCTCATACATTCTTAACTTCACCTGGATGGTGTGAGAGGCAGGTATAGGACTCCACCTAAGAAAACACACTACCATTTGTAGGCAAGTCTGAAAACAAAAAAACCCCTTGAACATGGCAGACTGTCTAATGCCAGCGAATTTCTGCTGAGCTATATGTTTTTATAGGAAATGTTTAAAAGCTAGGACTATGTGTATATTTATGCAGGACTCCTGTTAACCTCTCATTTGAACTAGATTTTAGACCCAACCCTCCACGAAATTGTTTTTTCTGTGGTGTTTACAATAACAGTCTGTTCATAAAGCAGGTGACTGCTACCACGTGACACTGGTGCTCATATTGATCCCTGTAATTCTGAACATCAGACCAGAATTCAAGAGCAGCACGTGCCATCTCCAACCACTTAACTAAATGGTGCCTTTAAACTTACATTAAGACAGTTAAGAATCAGTTATTAAGATGTCACTACTGAAAAATAACTATTGCATTTTTCAAAGTTTAACAGTAAACAACATTGACAATATATTATTGCACACAATAAAGGGGTTTGGAACTACAGAGATAAGGAAAGGATAATCTAGAAGACCCAAAATAATGATCCCAGAGCCATTCCAGTTGCTGCGCCAGCCAACATGCCCAGTGCAAGATCTCCATCACTGTCACGGTAACGCTCTCGAATGATGACGTGGTTTGCAGGGGGCTGGCCATAAGGTCCTAGGAAAAAAGAAGTTGTTGGGAGGAGGGCAAAAGAAATGTATATCTCAACAGGCCCATTCTTTCACCTTCTTCCTTCAACTGAATACTAAGATTTTGTCAGCTACCAGGTAGAATACATTTCTGCTTTGGATTCAGCCTGCACATTAATTAAATCCAAGGGCCTAGCAACACTTTCTAGCCTTGTAACAGCTTAATATCTGTGAGGAAAACTCATCACAAATACAAAAGTAAACATTGTTCTGCAAAGAACCTATGAATTATCATTCTATGAAACACTGTGTGGATTTAATGTAAGAAATGGTTCTAAAAACTGATTCAGCCTTGAAATTAAGGCAAGTAGTTTAGTTCCTCCCCCTTACTCCCTCCCCCTGAAAAAATCTCAAGCCAGTAATTTGTCTGAAACTGTGCATCAGTTATTTACATTTACTGCCTACTGCAATTCAGCCTTCACATTCTGGACTGATCTGAGGGGTGGTGACAGCTGCTATACTTCTGCTCAGATGAAAATTGGCCAGTAGTAAGAAAAAGCCATCAACTGACTCTTGCTCTGTAAGAGACTTGTACAAGCTTCACCTATCGTGTTTTCCGATTTAGCTTCTACCTGCAAAGCAAATTTAACAGTCCTGTTTTCCCTTCCAGACATTTCAGGGAGATTAAATATTCTTGAAAATCCCACAGTGTTGTTTTGTAACAGATTCTTAAGTGATCCAACTAAATACAACTAGAAACGGTGTATACTGACTCTCAACAATGCATGAGTCTCCTCCCTGAGAAGGATTATGTCACTGCACAGAACTAGCAATGGAGCTGAAAGTACAGGGGTTAAGTGAGTTGCTGGGTTGAAGCTGAACCCTAAGGTTTAGTTGCAGTGACCCTGGTGAAGGAAAACATTGAACCTTGGTTACTAAGCCCAGCCAGAACCTAGTATCTCAACACACGGGACTTGCAAACTGCTTAGGGGAGTTACTGTTTGAGTCTGCATTGTTATCATATGGGTTTGGCTTGATTTCCAAGGCCTGCTGGAAGTTTTTAAAAACAGTTCTTGGGTTTTTAAAAAACTGCTGCTTTTCAGAACCAACAGAACACACCTTCCTCATCTGTATCTTAGTACTTCAGTAGCTTAGATGAAGAAAACTTTAAAAGCTTTAAAGACTGATGCACCTCCCTTATAAAAAAATGGATAAGTCAAGTGAAATAACCTGAAAAATGTCAAATAGAAAACAAAATCTCCCTTGAAACTGAAATAAAAAATTCTCAGTAGAGATTCTTGTTTGCAGAGTCAGATCATAAACAATTCGTTTTCTCCTTTTTATTACCCATACAACTCTAAAGCCCTAAAGTCCATAAGACTGGGGCTCTATGCAAGACTAACCCTAAATTAAGGTGACTATGATTAAAAGCACACCCTACAATTTTAATCATTGCTTCCTGGTTTTGAGATTGAAAGCTATACAAAGCTGAACAGAGCAACAGAAGACTTCCCGTGGCTGAAATGCTGCCTTACAGCATTTCCAGCACACAGGGAAGGAACAAGCTACAACCTTGTTCTGGGAGTCAATTTACCTTTGAAACTTGCATTTAAATAATTAAACTAGGTATAAGAGCAGCAGGTGAATTAAAAGTTCCATCAATGTCCAATATGGAGTACTGAATCACAAAATCATATCATCTTCTGGCTTTGGTACCTTTCCTTAGAAAACATGCTGTAGAGAGTTCTGTATGCTTCAAAAAGAGTTTATAAAGTAATGTAACTGTGCTGAGATCACATTGGGAAAGTTAAATCCCTTAATACCAATTTCACTGCACTCCCTTTGTGGTGAAAGGGTGAGTGGACTTGTTACAGGTGAGGTTTCTTTCTTTGTATGCAGGAGTGGTGGCTGGTAAAGGATGGTGATTAGTAGAGCTAAAGCCAGAAAGATTGACTCAAATAGCTTCTGTGGGAAGGTGGAGGATGTGGTGGAGGTTTTCTGATTACCTTGGTATGGATACTGATAGGGAACAGCATAAGCTTGTCCATTGGAGGCATAGAAGATCTGAGGGCCCACCGGGGGGTACGCACCATTGTACTGATCGTAGCTGTAGCCATAAACCTGGTGAAATTAAACACGTCTGTTACACAAGAACACTTTGCTACGGATCCAATTAAGCACTCTGTTCAATTTGCCTTCGTTTCTAATGTAGTTGAAGTTTCACTAAAATATCCAGTCTGTACTGCTATAGCCAATCTGCTCTCTGGAATGGATTCAGAACAGCTGCTTGAAAAAATAAGCGTTCCTAAGCAGCATTTGCTCTCTCCCTTTCCTGGATAGGCAATGGCAGAGGAAGGGCTTGGACCATCAGGCAGAGCAGCACTGCAGCTTCTCCTCTCTGCCCTCATGCTAACAGCAGCTCTCTAGGGAGTTTGGAAGTGCCAGTGATGCCTTGAGGTGGCTATCTGAAAACAGAGGCTAGACAAGAATAAGAGAATAGAAGTAGGTATTTATTTGAAGGGCCTTCAAAGGTGCACCGTGGGCAGTCTAAAGGCTACACCCAAGATGGACCCTGGGTCACAGGTTCTTCCCACTTTTATAAGTTTGGTCCATTTGCGTATCAGGGTTAATTCTCCAATTATAACTTCAGATAATGATGTAAGTACCCCAGGTTTGCCCCTCCTCTTCAGAGGCTTTTAGTTTACACATTCTGGGGCCTGGTACAATCAATGTGTCCTTGAAAAGCAAACCTAGAGAGGCTTTGTTACATCTAACCAGCATGAAAGAGCAGAAGTTAGCAGGCCTTGTGAAACTTCAGAGTTACATGCTAGGCAGTACAGGATTTGAAAAATATAAAAGTTAAAACCTAAGGCATCACCAGAGGAAGGCAGCAGCTGATCCCAAAAAACTCCAACCAACCCTCCTAGAGGGTACACTGCAAGCAGATGTCAGATTAGAGACAAATACTCTATAGCTGTATGTTTTAGAAGTATTTTTTTTCTCCAAAAGAGGAGGCTGCACAGAGCTTCCAGCACCACAACTAGTTCTTAACAAGAGTGAGAGGCTGGAGCAGAGCACATATAGTGCAACAAGCAATACTTCTGCAAATTATCCCCTCACACATTTACTGCACATCACTAAGCACATCCAGACATCCCCAATATATCCTGGTACGGTCCCAAAGCTGCTCCTTCACTGCAAAAGAACTGTGTATCCAGGAACTGGAGTTACTCTGTTGCTAAGACATCTTGGTACAACAAAATCCTTATATGTTAAAAGACTGTGATGACTCCAGTCATTACACCCTGTTTTTACAACTCCTGATCTCATATACTTCCAGAGCTTGCACAACATGAAAATGCAGTCACACCTCCTTATGTTAGAAGCTGTATCGCCAGTATATGCCAAGATAAGCCAAATACATCCTGCCCTGTCTCTCAGAAGCTTGATTTTCCAAGTTCATTGAGCAGCCACCCCTTTATACACCTCCCAACCAAATGTGCCTCATTCCTTTCAAAGGAAATCTGTCTCAAATAAGAGCAACAATAGATAGATAGTGCCTTACTCTCTCCTGCTATACAAGCTTTAAAGCTGGATATAACAGTACAATGTAGCACTTGGTGAGCGCTTGAAGGAGGCTGTTCCTGCTGCCTCGCTCATGTGAATGCTTCCTGACTGCAACTCTTACCTCAGGTGATGGTGTGGCATAAGCGGTGTAGGGAGGAGGAGCCGAGGAAATGGCTGTTTCATCGTACATCACATCAGATCCCACGTAGCCCTAAATACCATGGATAGATAGCAGTTATCAACTTGTCCGACAGACAGCCAGTTAGAGTAGTTTAAGGATTCCAACTTAATGACCCCAAAGAAAAAGTAACCTTTAGCCACACTGCATGTTAAGAAAGCAGTGAGCACCTTGTAAAGGCTGCAAAAAGAAAGTACCTGGAGAGTATACCTGGGAGAATACAAATACCTGGTCAACCACAAAAAGGAGCCATAAAATTTTTCCCTCTGTGTGTGTCACAGACATGCATATGTGTACATGCAACCACACTGGCTCCTTCCACCACTCCATAGCCTCAGATTTAGAAATTACTCGTCTTCAGATAAAGAAATCTTTATAACTAAGCTGGCTGCTTCCTGGCACCCTAGAGTGGTATCACCAAGTTCTGCAGAAGCAGGTAAAGGAAACAAATGCAGTAGCCAAAAGTGGTACCTGAGGCAAAGGTGGTAACACTTGAGTCCATTTACAGTAAGTTCTCAAAGACAATTAAGATTTCTTACACTACCCTTGTATTCTTGCCCCTAATATCCAAAATCTACAGTGATGTTCCTGTTCCCTTTTCCAAGACAATAGCCAGCTCCCATTCTTTAATCCACAAGGGAACACTTTAATAACTCAACAGCAAATGTTCTATTATCTCTTGGACCGATGAAATCATGGCATTTGAGGACGTAATATGGTTATACCACATAACCATGATGAAGATACCATGATGAAGATTCTAAGGATTGCTTGAAACACTGTTAAAATACTATATGAAGTGGTATTTCCATCACCTGAGAAATCTGCTCATATCTTAGCAGTCAGTGTGTTCTGTCCTGCCACAGGGATCTCTGTACAACTGATGTACAAGCCTGCAAATACCTGTAAATGATACAGTTCTCAAAGCTAAGGATCACCCTGCTATTCCAGTCAAGTTATGAGATACTGCTGGATGCTTGGAATGTTTGAAAAGTGTGTCACGTACCTACAGATTCAAACCCGCTTACCCAGTTAGTCCAAGTCCTTGTTGGACACCTTTAATAGCTTTGGAAAGTGTTAATTTATGTAACTGCTTGTGTAGAGTGCTACCTGCTCTAGTTTGAGTAGCAGGGGTCTGCCTTGGCTGACCAAGGTCAGCACTGCCATGTTCTGAGCCATCTAGCAATGCAGGCACCTGTGTCAGAGGCATGGAAACAGCAGTTCCCATTTCCTGAAACCAGGAGTCACCATCTCACACACAGGTGAGATAAAGCCCCTAAAACTAGAGCAGACAGACCATGAGTGTTGTGTCCTCTGCATGAGGACAAATCCTTCCCTTCTCATTCAAGGCCACAGGCAGTGTAGCATGGCTGCAGTCACAGGCAATCATGTCTGGGGTAGTTTTACCATGACAAGTGTTTGCTTTGGGTATCTACAAATCTAAGTTATATCATCTGACAGATGTCCCAGTACAGTGGCAATGTTAATGTGACCCATCACAAACTGAGATAAGCTTCTACAAAACACAGCATCTCCCCTGAAACAGAAACACCTCGGGTTGGTTCAGTCTAGTCATCCAAGGAAAGCTAGTGCTGCAGAGTACTCTGGAAGGCAGTCTAGAGGAAAACAAATTAGCAATACCCACGAGTGGATGGATGCGGCTGCCCAAAGATACAGCTCTCCAGAAGACTCAGAAAGAGGCTTCTATGATTCCTGATACTCTCCACAGCTAGCATGGGAATGGTAACACACTCCTCCTCAGCATGCCTGCACTCCCCTCCAAGCATCTCACTCTTCCCCATGTCTCTGCCAAGAAGCATCCCACAGTGTGATGGATCTACATTAACAAACAGCTGCTGTGTAGTAAGCTTCCTTCAGCACTGCACCCACCTGCGAGGCAACAAACTCTAGGAGTGAAAAGTTCATTTCTGCTGATTGCACAAGATTTGCTTGTTGCCCACAGCCTCAGTGCCCACAGACCAACTTTCCAAACGTTCACTTCTACCCAGAGAAATCATTCCTTAAAAACATTATTTTCCACACAGCATGTATTTGCCTGGACTTGGCTGCAAGGATGACACGTGCTTGTGATCCAGAAAGTCATTCTTCTCCCCACCCACAAGCTTTACTATCACACTCATGACCCTGTTTTCTTCTAGCAGAGAAGGATGGAACATGATTTCAGAAGTAAATTGCTGGGCCACATGTAACACTGCTTCTCAATCACTATAAAGGCTAAGTAGGACACTCACTGTGTTTGTTCTCGCGTCCTGGAGAGCAATTTTCCATGCCCTGCAAAAAACCCACAATGGTTAGTGGAACACTGATACAAATTAATGCCACCTTTTTCTTTTAGGTCAGTGAAACAAACAAGGTTAGCAACTAGAGGTCCTGCAGAAGCAGAGTTTAAGATACTGCATGTGCCAAAGCCTAATGCTACACTCAAATGAATGCACAAAAGTGTTACACTAAGACTGAGAAATAATTACTTCCTTTGCAGAGCTGAGAAAGAATGAGGAGGAACATGAGGAGGAATGGATGCAGTTTTGGAGGTCCTTGCTGTAACCACAACAGGCAGGAAATACACAATCATGCTTAGGATAAGGAAATAGGAAGAGATGCACCCCAGCCAGAACAGTTTATCTGTGCTAATTAGAGCACGGGCCTTGATGCTGTTGCAGTTCCCAGGAGGTAAGTACACCTCACCCAGCTCCTCCCCTGCTGTGGAACTGGGAGCATGCTCAACGTACCACACTCCTTGGCAAACAGTGGCCATAGAAGTTACCTAACTCTACACAGCCCAGCTCAGCTGAGAGTTCACGAAAATTGACTGTTCTTCCTTTCGCTACTGGGATGTTCTTGGGCTAATGCCACATCACATACACGTGACGAATGGCAAAAGTTTAAAAAAAATCTGTTTAACAAGTCTTGCATTAATCATATTAATCAGATTCATCTACTCCACCTCACCCTTCAGTGTTTTCAGTGATTTAACTTGCAGTTAGTTTTCATGAGCTAGACAACTTCTAGGAGAGCTATTGGGTTTTTTGTCACTGAAACCCGGCTTTTATTTGCTTGAAAACTTTCTTAAAACATATATCTGGAAGTTAGAAGGGAAGAAAATAACTAGGGAGAGAGACAAAGAGGGATAAAAGGAGGAGAAGCAGCAAAACCATTAATCTCTGGCCATCTTACAGGCAGTCATCTGCACTCTCTGCGCAGAGGTTGACTGTCTTCCCATCACGGCAAACAATCTGCAGTAAACAGTCTCTCTGCTTCCCCTCTGGAGGCTGGAAATCTGAGTGAGAAAAACAGAGATGAGTTATGAAGTACCTATGAACAGAATTACATGATCATGTGTACATGAAGAGAGTCAGTTTAGGCAAGTCTAGACAAAATAAACTAGGGCCAGTTGTAGCTGCCTTCCATGGCATCTGAACTAGTCACAGAAGGAAATAATCTCTTCTTACTCTTTAGAGTGTCCTGATAGTAAGCAGCTCTGAACACCTTTCCTGTGAAACGCAAGTGTCTTACAGCAGAACTAATCCATCCTTAGCAATAAGCACTCTCCAGCACTTGTGTCCTTCCCTTGTGCCAGCACCAAGTGGAGCACTAACAAAAGCTAGAAGTGAACTTAGGAATAACATCTGCTGAGGTTTCCCTTTTGTAGCCCTTCCTCTCAAGTCCAGTCAGCAGTGTGGTTACTCCCTGAACACTCTGTATCAGACACACAGTCCTGCTGTGAACATCTGTCCTGCATGCATGGTACACTGTCCTGAGTTTTAAAAGGAAGTATCAAACCCTAACCTAACCTATGACACAGTGATACCACACCCTGGGTATCTCTAAAGGAATTTAGGAGTTGGTGGGGTTGAGTTATTTTGGAAGGCGAGGGGATTCAAGAACAGTGAAGTTGCACACATTTCAGACATGTTTACATCTGCAGTAGTCCTGTATATGGTGTGCTGGGCAGGCACTGAAGTTGTAAAGAATCTCTGGATACACAAATCCTGAAGATTTCATTATTACCTCGACATTCATTCCCCACTCTGAGGTTGATGCAATGGATTCGCATGTGGATTTTATCTTCTATATCATGGCGATTTTGATCGTCATAGAATATTAAGCGGCCATCAGACCACAGATCAAACCAGTTCTTCTTCCAACGCCGTAAAATAGTACCTTAAAAATCAGAGAGTGACTTTTGAGGGCACATATTGGGAAATATTTCTGTCCTAGAGCTAATAAAAAACAAACCAAGAAAACCTTCTCAGTTGCCCCAGACAACATTCCAAAGTGCCAAGCAAAATCCTGTATTACAACATCCCCACCTGGGAACATTAGAGAATTGGGTGCCATATTTTATCTAGGATTCAAAGCAAAACTGGTTTTATTTTAAGCGCATGACCTGACGCTTGAGTTCTAACTTGCTGCGGGGACAAGCAGAGGCCATGACTAATTGAAAGACACTAAGCTGAGGTGTCAGGTAAAGTTTCCAAGTCTCCACTTATACAGCACTAATTACAGAGCAGCATCTGAAGCTGAATGCCAGTCAGACATCTCAGATATGGTATATCCTGTTTCCCACTGGAGTACCCAAAGGTCACATGGGAATGCTGTCATGTTGTGACATGTCCTAAAAGAAAAAAAAAAACCAACGAAAACAACCCACAGAACTAGAGGCTTGTTTTAAGAAAACCTGGGAATTACTAAGTTGCTCTGATGTTTTCTGAAGAAGTCACAGTGAACAGGGAGAGAAGGAAAAGACCCATGACTTACTTTGCCGGAGCAGCCATCCACTCTTCACAAATGCCATTGTTACTTAATCTAGTGGGCAGAAGAGGAAGGGGGAGGGGGGAGAAAAGCAGTTTTCAGTATTTCACAATAACACATTAGAAAGAGGCATCTCAGTATCATCTGTTATGGCTGCATGTACCCAGCTCACGTTGCAGAGAGACACAGCAGATCTCAGCTGAAGATACTCAGTAAGCACAGCTACTGCTCTCAGAAAATGGGGAAGGGACAGACTGGAATGACTGCTTCCTGACTCACTACGAGTTCCTTTCAAAGTCTGCATACGAGTACTTCCTGTATTCTGCAGTCTCAAGTTACCAAGCACCCTCACTTCTACCTACCTCTCTTCTCTTTTTCTGTACTTCCTCTTCTGTGTTTTTCATTCACTGGCTCAAAGTCCAGTCAAAACAAAAGCTGAAACAGTTTAATCTTAAACAGGAAGGAGAAAGCTGTTTTTATTACTTGTATTTCTTTCAAAACATCACTAGCTCACTCCAAGAAGAATTAAAATAAATAAAAGATAAGCCCATAAAGTAAGATTCTCAGTTCTCCTCAGCTTTTAAATGAAGCTTTAAATAGCATGGTAAGGGCTTTGTGTTAAATTCAAGTTATCACACATGACATTAAGTACTCAGCCACTGCGTTCTGGTTTATGAGCATGCTGAAAAAAGAGATCAAGCATGGGATATATTGGAAAATAAGTTTTTATTTTATAGTCTAATGGTGCTCTGATTATTGTTTTAAAAGAGATTATAAAAACTCAACTATCCAGGTGCAATTGAATTAGAATAGCAAGAACAGAAGCATTTTAGGCTTCCTCTGAGAAGGCTGAATTTTAGAAAGTATTTGTGGGGCATGTAAGTCAATATAAGAGAGATACTGAAACCTAACAAATAATATTCTACTTGTAGCAGCACAAAGTGGGGGGGCCATGAGGGAGTGAAAGGTGGCATAGTAGATTTGACAGACTCCCAGACCAACCACAGCAGAATGTGTTTAAAGCTGAGGAGAAGGGAGAAAAATAAGAGTTTTGTGATTTTCTGGTAAAATATAAAGTTAGTAAGCATAATCTATTTCCTGATCTAATGGATATTATTTGTAGCTGTGTCCTCTTCAGAGTACTGGGCAAATACTGTAGCACACAAGATTATAACCATCAGGATTTCATATTTAAGCAATGCCTCATCGTGCACAGGCTTGGATATGATGGTGAGAACCACTTGCAGGTAAAGTTTGAATTCCAGGATAAACCTCTTATTCCTCACTTTTGTACCTGCTCACTGGGAAAACAAACATTCAGCTGATAGTCCACTGAAAGGGAGTGTGAGACTCCTGTCCTGCTTTAATCATGGTCACCCAGTCCTGCTCTGGGGTCTGAGCATGCTCTTGTCACCCATCTAGAGTGTGAGCCTCAGAGGCCAATTTATCCTTCCAAATAACAAAGCAGTACAAAGGACCTGAGCCTCGCTCTGCCACCATTCCAGCATATGCTTCTCTCCCTTTGATTCTCCTTCACAAGGAAATAGTCTACTTGCTCTTCGTTTTCACAAGATGTAGTGGTATTTCCATGTCTTCCAGTTTGTCCAATAAGGTGAAATTACTATTTCTGGAGGCTGTTTCATAGTTTACGAGCTGAAAAAGAACTTAGATGAACTTCAGTTCTACTGCAAGTGTTATACTAGGCCATGGGATGTTGTTGGTGCCTTTAAACCTACTCTGTAACGCAGTAGCATTATTAGATTTACCTTAGATACAAGGGAAGAACCAAAGAAGAAAACCTCTCTCTTGACAAACTGAGTTTTGCTTGTGATTACAGAACGGCTCACAAAGTCTCACATTCAGAATGTCTCAGAGCTATCTAAAGCTACAAGAGCAAACAGGGCTTCAGCAGCTGTACAGCACCTTGCATGTAACCTCAGAGGCAACAACTACCCTTTCCCAATACAGAGTTTAAGTGCCCAAAACTTCAGCTCTGGAGAGAGACTGCAAGGAATCACACAGAACAACCTGTCAGCACTTAAAGTAGGAGGTACAAAAACAATTAGATATTCTTCTCTGGTCCTTTTTAAGCACAAGGGCTCATCTTGTTGACTGTATTCACAGTCCACCCACGTGATGTTTAAAAGCATATTTGCAGAGCTAGAAGACAGCCTAGCATGATCAGCTGCATCTGAATAGTATTTGCTTGTTAAACTAGCCCAGTGCCACCAACATGAAAAATGGGATTTAAACAAAGATAAATTAATTTATAACAAATCTGAATAAAAGCGTCTTGGTGACTGACATCTAAAAGTAGCAGTACTCTAAACTGAACTCAGGTTAAGAGGAGATGCAGCCAAGGGGTGGGACTATTCCTTTCTGCTCCCTGGAACAGCAGTTTTTGGCACGAAATATAACGTGAAATATCTAACAGTCTGTTCCAGTCCCTTTCTTATTCTCAAACCCAGTTGGCTGGCTGGAAAAACACACTTTAAAACAAATCAAGTGTTTCTCCCTGCAGCCTGCAATCACAAGAGCAATTTTGATTAATGCAATTAAGCTAGCAGTGGACCCGATGCTGCAATCCGTGTAGATGGAGAGGGCTTAGACACCCGACCCAGCAATGGAGCTGAGCCCACGGTGACCAGCAGTGTCCATAGATACCCCTCCGTTACTTTATTCTCAGTTCTTGAGGCAGAGTACAGGAAGCTCAGTGTTCAAATGTAACTCTACCCGCCCCCTCCCGCTCTGAACAGCGACGACTTTTCTATTTCTGGAGCTGCCTGGCTCTGGCCCAGCTGCGCGCAGGCCGTTTCCCCGGAGCTGTCTGTGCTCTCCCAGCAAGTGCCCGGCGGTAGCAGGGCTGCGGCTCCATTCCACCCCTGCCCGTGCGGCAGCGGGGCGGTGCTCGCTCCCACCTGTCCTCTCCCACTGGGACAGCCCTACGGCAGCCCCCCGGCCCCACTGGGCTGCTGGCCGCTGCTCCGCGGCTCTGCCCGGGCAGGGCTCGGCGGCGGCGCCGCTCCGTCTCCGCCAGCTGCCGCTGGACAGCGGCCTGGACTAGGCTGGGCTGGCCGACCCGAGAGCCGCGTCTTGCCCTCCCTGCCACCGACAGCCGGGCCTCGGCATCGCTGCCCCGGCGCCGCTCCCGGCCCTGGCAGGTCCCGCACCCCGCTGACCTTGCCGGCGCGGGCGGNAGCGCCAACCCCGTCCTGACGTCAGCCCGCGCCGCCCGGCCGGGTGCCCGCACGGAGCCGCTGTCGCCGCCAGTGTCCGCGGGGGAACGCGCCCGCCCCGCCCGCATCCAGCGGCACAGCCCGGGAAGCGCTCGGATCCGCTGGGGAAGGCATGGGGCGGGACACTGACCCCGTTCCTGTTAATGCCTTCCCCCGCCGCGACACGCGGGTTCCCGGCGCTTTAAATACATCGCCTCCTGCCCGGGCCAGCGGCTGGCACAGTGTCGGCCTCATGGCACTAAGGCGATCAGGCTCTTTCTTTTACTAGACAGTGTCTGATCTCACGCCATGGAACCCCAACAGAGAGTAGCAGGCGCTTTGTTCAAGCAGTCACGCAAGTATTGGAGGCCAGGAAAGGCCGGCTGCTCTCTGACCTCTTACATAAGGCAGCCAAGAGCCGCGCCTGGGCCACGCTTGCATGACAGCTCTGCGCTCTATTGGGGTCAGTGCTGCCCGCGCGCCGCTCAGCTGGCACTGATGGGGAATGCACTGTCACCAATTAATTAGCTCCATAATTCAAATTGCGTTTCCGTTTCTAGCATAAAATGTATGAGATAGTTACTATGGAAAATGAGAACAACCTCTTATGGAGATGTAATATTTCCCCTCATTGACGGAATTTCCTATTAGAACTTTTCCCAGGGTCATCCTGGTAGCATAGGAGGGAATACCACTATATAATAACTGTAAGTAAAAAGAAAAAAACCCCATTAATTTGTTTTCTTCAATCAATCTTTTTAAGACTAGATAATACAGAAATAATATTCATCATAGTTACAATATGACTTAATCTGTCAACGAGATCCTCAACTTCCTTCTACCCATCTATTACCTCTTCTTGAGCACAACAGAAGTTCTAGCTAGAAATTACATAGAAAGCCTGTGACCCTGTACTTCAGGGCTGTAGTGTTGATGCCATGATGATTTTTGTCTTTTCTTCTATACCTCTTTTATACCTTTTTACAATTCCTGTATTCTTGGTGTTTCTTGCCTACATTCTTGGACTTGTTTGTTAAGCTAAAAGATGAAACATTTTAGAAGCTTCGTAATGAGGGATCAGTGTGCCCCAGACCCCAAGGTCCTCTCCAGAACACATTTTGTAAACTGGGATAGAACCATCCAGGAGAAGGTTCCTTGGGGAGGGGGAGCTCATTCGAGCCTCTCATTGGGGAATCTTTGATAGAGATGCTAATTAGTAACACCTACAATAGGAGTGGGATTGCAGTGTGCATGGAGGTGCATTTGACCTGGATGTGATGCACCTAAGGATCCTTAAAATAATTACCACAGTAAAATCCCTTTTACCCTTCTAACCATGTTTGACTTGATTTTTAAACCAGGAAAAGGCATCAGTGTAGCTTTTGCTGTCATGTATCTCTGAAAGTCCAGAAACGTGGTGTAGGCAGGAGGGATAAAAAGAGATCATCTATCTGTGAACAGAACAAGTTTCAGAAACCACCAGTAAATGAGATTTGTGTAGGTCAAATTCTATTTATGTGGGAGTCCTTTCTCTGAGGCTAAAACTGTCACCTTTCATTGCTGAAAAAGTATTTTCAGAAACAGAGGTATTAGGTTGGTGGTGGAAGGTTGAGACAACCTTCACACTGGGGGAAGGAGCAGTTTACTTCTGGAAGGAAAAATAGTCCCCTTGAGGATTTGGGAATTCAGCAGATGCTACCCTGGGTGAACAGTCACTAGGGGACAGCTGCCTTTCTAGCATGTGTTTGAAGCATTGGCTGTCTGGGTCCATATAAAACTTTAGTTTTCAGATTAGGTTTAGAACTGTTTTAAACTTCATTAGGTGTTTCCTGAATGAATTATCTCCATGGGCACAGAGCATCAAGACTTCATTTCGTAGCTGTCTGGGACCATGCCCTGTCCTGCACCCACCTGGGGATGTTGGTCCGGGCTGTGAGCCCACCTCAGGCCGTTGGCATGACTATTGCACAGGAAGCACCAAACAGGTCCCATCCAAGGGTGCAGGACAGAGGCACAGACCCAGGAAAGGTCAGATCTTCGGTCTGCTAGAAACTCAAGCATATGCTGGAAACCCATGCAAACATCTCTTAGGCTTATCATTCTGAGATCTGAATTAAACATTTTGGGCTCCTCATTTGCTGAGGAAACTTTAATCAGCAAGTTTCTAATTAGCTGTGCTGCAGAGCTGAAGGCCTGAGTCTTAGTACCCTGAGCAAAAGAACTAGAATATTTTGGTGAATACTATTACAACTGGGGATTTCTTTTCAAGTCATTTGCCAGTGAAGTGTGAAAATGAAGGCTTTTGTCCAAATGTTCAGCCTATTCATAATTGCACTGTCAGTTTGGTAACTTCCAAAGCATGATGTAAGATTCATCCCTCACTAATAACTTTGAAAAAATGTTTGGAATGTCAAAGACTTGCCAAACCCCGTTTTTTTTACTCCCATTCTTGTCCTGAATCAAAGCAACCAAGGCTGAAGTTCAACTTCCCCATTGTAGTTACAACATACCAGGTAAAACTGAATTAGTAAATTAAATTTGTAAACACCTAAGAAATTGCTATTTGCAAAAATGGATTTGGAAAAACTGAGCGATATGATGACTTCTAATTCTTTGGCAGCTGACACAATACATTTCGTCAATACATGCTGAATTTTGATTGTCATCAACATAAGCATTTGAATTCTTATTTGAGTGTCTTCATAGCTGAAATTTAAATTTCAAATTTCATACTTTGATTCATAAAATATAATTAGACTCTAAACCAAGCAGAATATACAATTGCATGAAGAAAAATAATTTCAAACAAAATATATGCCAGCATTATTAAGTATTATAATTAATGTTATTAATATTACTACAACTAATACATGATCAATCAGGCTAAAATAGTCATTTTAAGAATCAGCATTGCTCACAAGTTAATGAAATGAAAAACAGTAAAATCAAGAAAACCATTATTATTTTTATTGCAAGAGCCCTGCTTGGAACAGAAAGATAGGAGAGCTGCTGCTGGAGAGCACCTCAGTAAGGAATTCAAAGAACTAGGACTCCAAATGGATTATATGGCTATTATTTATTAGTGTTTCAAAGTTTAAATACGGAGGTTATGAACAACTTGAATGTTGTTAGGCATTACGTGAGAATAGCAGAGCAAAAGATAGGTTCAGAAATAAAGCAAGTTTGATTAACTGTTTAGGAAACTAACCCAAGTTGCAATAATTTGTACACAGCCTATAAAGTTTCCCTGATGGAAGGGACATGGAAAAGAACACATTTCTTTTTTTTCAGAAGGTTGTATTGTCTTAGCCATATGTATAATAGTCCTGAGCAGAAAGGTAAATCATAGACTTGGAAAAAATCTTTCTGCAGACTGCCTTAACACACTGCTATGTCTCAAGTGGAAAAGACTCTTGGCTTTCAGCTCCTGCTATTTCTGTGGGTAATTCACCTGCAGCCATGATTAAAATTGCACATTTTACCTGCAGAAGTGACCCTGTGAGATCAGTTTGTGTTGCACTGTCACGTGAGAGGAGTGTCCCCAGCTGAGGGGGGTTCCTGTGGTGTTGTATGGAGGTCCTGGACAGGATGCAGAGTGCAGCATTCCCTCCAAAGAACTACAGACAGGTCTCCAAGCAGGAGTATTGTCTTACACATGAGGAGCTGAAGTGTACAGATTTTTAAGTTGCTTTGGGTTTTGTTCCATTCAGATCTGCAAAACATAACGTATCCATGTAGCAAAACACCACAGAACTGCCAAGCACAGCACATGTGGATAATGTATCTGGAATGGGCAGTGTTATTGCAGGCTGCACAAGCGCTCTGCTGCAGCTGAACCTGGCCAGTGCTCAGACCCCAGCACCACACACTGAGCACGTGCTAATAATCTGGGGACTGGAGCAGCTCTCTTACATGGAAAGGTTGAGGAAGTTGGGCCTGTTCAGCCTCGAGAAGAGACCCCTGAGAGGGGACCTCATTATTGTGCATAAACATCTAAAGGGGTTGCCAATAAGATGGAACCAGGCTCTTATCAGTGGTGCCAAGCAATAGGACCAGAAGCAATGGGCAGAAAAGGATGCACAGGAAGCTCCACCTGAACATGAGAAAGAACTTTCTTCCTGTGCAGTGATGGCTCACTGGAATAGATTGCTCAGAGCTGCTGCAGAGTCTCCCTCACTGGGGATAATCCAGACCCCTCTGGACACAATCCTGTGCTGTGTGTTCTGGGATGACCCTGCTTGAGCAGGGATCATGGAGGCACACAGTGACTGCAGACACACAGGAAGGGCTGTGCCTCTTGTCTTCCCAGCTGTCATTAACCTTGAGAACTGGATTTTGCTGAAGGTGATGTGAGCAACAGATGTGTTGACAGAACTGAAAAACAGTTTCAGAGCAATTCAAGAACTCAAATGCCTTAGGAAAAGTGTATTTTCTTAGAAAAATTAGTGAGCTAAGGCTTCAGGATTAGGTCTGGCATACGGACAGCAAGAGTGAGAGACTTGCCCGGGTGCATAAGAAGGCTGTAGCAAAGGTAGAGGATGCTCCTCCTTGACCTTAACTGAAACCTTGCTCTCCTTTGCCTCCTTCTGGCTTGCAGTTTGTGGAGCACTCCAGACACCTCATCTTCTGCAACGAAGTGATCTCTTCAGGCACTAACTATAGAGGAAACAGCATAGAGAGGTTATGTTCAAGTAAGAGGCATCTGCAGCTTCCTGGTAGCCAGTGTAGCTCTCTGGCAGCAGATTGCAGAGTACACTGAGAACAACAGACAAACAAAAAGACCAGCCAAAAGCTGAGGAACTTTCTGGGTGAGACTCTGGGATTTCATTGTCAGCTTCCATTGTTCAGATCTGATTAAAAACAAACTGGCAGGAGAAAGACCACATGCTTATCAGACATCCCTGCAGGTCACACCACCAGACAGCCATTTCACTGTTAGTGATGTGGCCTGTTTGGCAGGAACAGAGTTTTGGATCTCACTTTTATTTGTAGGCAGTTCTGAAAAGCGTGGGATTATCACGGATGGGTTAGATCCTTTGCAACTTGCAGAAAAGTTCCTGTCTCATTGCAGCCATTCTGAAGAGGAAGAGAAGAAAAACCTTGTACAAAACAGTTCTGTTTCCAGTAAAAATTGTATTTGGGCCTGACAACCAGCCAGCATCAGTGGGAGCGTTTCCTCTGAATTATCTGAGCTTTGACTCTCACCTTTACAGTCACCTAGAAAATCTGTGCCACTGTGGTAAAACAGATTTACGCCTCCCCTTGCCAAACTGTCAAATATTTGTGTTCCTTTGTCAGACTGCCACAGTCCAATGGCTACCAGCAGAAAAGCTACTGATCCGTATTCTGGTCTAGGACTTTTTTTTGAACTTTATCTTCAGTTACATGCTGCTTGTGATCTGGGTGTTGGAAGAACTGTTGGTGAGGGGGCATCATGTTTTGCCTAATTTCATTCTTGAAGCTTGCTGGAACTGGTAATTTAAAAGTCAATTCCCTCATCTTACTCTGAAGACCTAGTTCTATTTGTCTTCAAAGGCATGTTGAAACTGCCCTCTTAAACCCAACCTGCCAAATATTGAAATCAGCAGAAATCATCATGTCTACAGAGGCTTTTGCATTAGGCCCCATATTTTTTCCCTCCTCTTCCAGTAGTCAGACATTAAAACACTGACACAAAGTGGAAGATGAATATCCATTGCCTCTTGGGAATTAGTGTGCTTGTGTGCTACACTGGTATGTGTAGGACATGCTTGTGTTTGATTTTTGCTTTTCCTAGGGACAGACTCCAATACCTGCCTCTCCCAGAAGCCTCTGCATGCCTTTTGATTAAGCAGAAGGAGCTCTGGCTAGTGGTAGAGCTGCTTGACTGATGGTATTTTATGTTACAGCTGAGATCTACTGAGGTATTCTGCTTTTTTCCATGTGTTTATAGGAAATTGGACAGCTCTTTTTCAGAACTGGGGCCCTGTAAGAGGGCCAGGGCATTCCACATGCCCAAACACAGGTACTCTTAATTCTTTGCTAAGAATAATTTCTGCCAAGCTGTGTATTCCCCCTGAGGTCCCCTGACCACATTGTAGTGCAAGGGCCACTATACAGCACAGTGCCAATTGTTGTTGCTAAGACAAGCCAGAAGCAAATTATCTCCAGCCAGACAAGGAAAAGGCCAGCATGGAAGTGTGTCTCAGAAGTGTCTCTCTTCATCTACTCCTTTGTATTTAGGTCTTCTGAATGATCATTCTCACTTATTCTTGTTCTTTTCAAACCTCCACTCTGTCACTTCTGGGACTGGATATTTTGCACATACACAAATAGTGAAGCAAAGACCTTTTAGGCCTGTGGGCTGCAAGAGTTAGAACAGAGAATTCAACACTTGGCATCAGCATTCAACTTGCAGAGTTAGGAGAAGGAGGTGGGCACCTGAGGAAGTAATCAGGAGAATGTACTTGTCTGAGCACAACTACAGTTGCATGTCAAGCTGCAACGTCCCACACATGAATCTGACTGCAGAGTAGTTCCCCTCCAGGCTGCACCTAGGTTCCCTCTTCTGGAAAGGTGCAAAGGATGGAACTATAGGCCTAGGCTAAACTAAGAAACATTCCTTCTCTGCCTCGCCACAAATATGACAGCACAGTGTCTGGCAGGCTAAACTTTGCTAAGATTGGATTTGAATCAGAGCAGAAATGTTCTCTCTTCCTTACTGTGTCTGGAAGTGTTTGCAGGTAATTGTAAAATGCAAGCAAAATGAAAATCGTGAAAATTTCCATTTGAAGCACGTGAAGGTATTTCCCCTATGTTAATGTGTCAGACCAACACTGGAAGACACAGCCCTTAATAAGAATGTAGTGAAAAATACTACAGAATGCCTATTTCTGCAGTAGTTTGTAAATGTAGGAAGATAATAGTCTCCATGTCATATGTTCTTTGTATATACTAAAGCTTTGGAGACAATTACTTGACAATTCCTATGTACCTTGCAGAAAGCATTCACCAGAAAACAGTGAGGGGAACAATTAAGCTCCAGGCATAGAGCCAATATGCAACTGATTTTAACAGTGTGTGGATCAATTACTGAAACCTCATCTGTGTAGAAAAGGCTTCCAAGCACACACTAAAAGCTTTTTACATGACTTGATCCATGCTCTAACAACGACCAGAAATGGAAAGTTCTGCTGTTGTTTGTATCAGAGTAACGCCAGAGGCTTGGCCATGTCTGTGTACGTACACAGAGACAGCCCCTCCTCCAGTAACTTATTTAACAGAGCTATACAAAAAGGGTTAATGCAACCCATCTCTGAGACCAGCTCACCAGCTAAGATGCTGTTTATTTACTTTGAGCAGGTTGATAAGTTGGCTCCAAAACAGCAAAGCTGTTTTCCAAAAGCATTCAAGCAAGAAAAGCAAATAGAGTGATTTCAGGGATTGTGGTTTCACTGTGGTTTTATTGTCAACTGTGTCTGTGTTTCAGGGTGCACTGTCTGATTTCCAACCACCACAACATTCAACCAACAACCATGTCTTCACAGAAATTATTTTAGCCAAAGACATAAGAATTAAGGGCATATTTCAAACATTCTTAGTTCAAGTGTCACTTGACTCTAAAAAAGTTACAAACTTTCAGAAAAATGTAAGATCTGTGGGACAGGAATTTTCCCTGCTGTGTTTTGTGTGGTCCCCTACACAGGGAGGTTTGCTCTCAGCCAGGCCCTACTGTAATAGAAGTAAGAGAAAAAATTACTAGGGAACAAGCACTTACAAAGTTTAAGGCATATTAAGAGAGTTCATCTTCCCTCAGAATTATCACAATTTGAGATCCAGTAGTCCTAATTCAGCATATAAGAAGTGTTTACTTCAGGCACTTTGCTGGGACTGTTCAAATTTATAGGTGTCAGTGCTGAATCAAAGCATTAGGCCAGTGTAGGAAAAAAACATCTCCCCAGCCCTCATGTTCAGCAAGGATTGGCTCCTGTCAACTGGCATGTGACAACTCCTCAGAGACCTGAAGCCAACAAGGAAGTTCAAGTATCCATTTATTTTACAACAGCATTTACAACAAACACATCAGTATTTACTCTACACATCTGCCTGAATTTTTCTGGAGCTCTGAGGTATTTGTATCTGAACAGATGGGGCTTTGAAATGATAATATTCTACCTCTGTAAAATTTCTGCGTGGACAACCTGAAAGCCCTTTCATTAGTGTTGAGATTCTTGCATTGCAGAGAAAGTGTTTTAACCTGTGGTTTTGATGCAGCAGCATAGTGAGTAATTCCTGAAATAAACTGCTTGCTCACTGGTCATTCTTTAAAGTTTGAAATTCAACGTGGGACAGCTTTCTGGAAGGTATGTGCTAAAGGTGGAGGGAAACATGCTGCATGCATGTGGGAACATGTAGTGGACTCAGAGTGAGGAAGTTCAGATGCACTGAGTGTGCTTTTGGTTTCAAATTCAATGAATCCATGAAAATCACTAATCTGGAAACATTTCATTTCTGAGTCCCTTCATGCTGCCCTTTTCTTTGCCAGCCACTGAGAGCCTGTAATGTGGTAATTCCACTGCTGACAAAGTCCAAATGAAGCCAGCCAAGTTATAATGTGTAATAGGATTTCCTGGAAGCTTCCTTGGGCTGTCCCTATTTGTATAGCTGGAAGTGTAGATTCACCAATTTATTAGGTGCCTAAAGAAACAGTTAAGAATGAATGTTATAAATAATCCAAGGAGGTGCATCACCCTGCTTCTTAACTTTCTGAGACACTTTTCAAACACTTATATGGTACTAATTCATCCCATCAGACTTCAGACACTTCATTTAGGCACTGGGACAGAGTATTTGTTTTATATTCCCTCTAGATGACAGAAAGGCCTTTCCAGAGAGTGCTTCCACCCATCTCAGCTTCAGTTCTTTAGGAGTGTTCTTCTTCTCAACTTCACTTTTTGGGGGTTCCACTGAATAAACAGAAACCCTAAAGTGATCCTTCTCCTAATGTAGAATCCATTATGCCATTATGTAGAAACATCCTGGATCTAGGGTTTGCCACTGTATCAGGGAATGGTTTGGAAATGTGGTTCAAGGTGATTGCTGAGCATGGGGGTTCATGCAGTCACTCTGACTCAAAGACAGCTTTGGCTTCAACCTTAAGAGTGACTCCAACCCTCTCTACTGTGTCATTTCTCCAAAGCTGGGGTAAAGATCTGCTTGCTCTTTACTTGGGGGAGAGGAAAGGGTTTGGAACTATGTCTAAGACTCATTAATATTGTATTGCTTTGCACTAGCACAGACCTCTGCCCAGTAACCTAAATACTGCTTGTCCCACTAAAAAGCATAGGTGCATTAAAAAAATGCTGGAAGGCTTTAATACTTGTGTACATAATCAAATAATGACAGCAAGTTCTCTCTCTTTGAGTCTCATATGCTTTCCTTTTGCTAAGTTGAATTGCCTAGCACTTGTGCAGTGTAATAATCATTCCTGGAGACTTCCATCTGAGGGCTGGCTGCTGCTACTGCCCAGCTGATTGCCAAGTGCTTTGCATCTTCCTTCTGTTTGTATCATCTGAACCTCTGTATGTCATTAATGCTCTCACCTCTGTGGCATTAATGCTCTCACCCCCAGCCCTTGTGCTCTGAATTTAAGAGCCAATGATGGCAGAAGGAACTGCTTAGAGGAGCTAGAGCAAAGCCTTTTCCTTATGAGAAAATATAAAGCATTCCCAACAATTTACTTAGGAACTTGTCAGGTTTCTTTTATATTTCATTCATGAAGCTTCTGTGGGAATAAAACACATCATCTCTGCAACTAATGCAACTGTAACAGAAATACAGCACAGACATCCCCATTAATTGCAAGTGCATTTTTTCTGTGTTCGCCTGCATGCACTTGCTCTCATCCGAAACCTTCACTGACCTCCTGGGAGCTCTTTGGTTTCATACAAAATGGAGGCAGAAATGATGCCAAATTGTAATAGGACTCCCATTTGTACTTGGATCAAAAGACTGCCAGATAAGGAAGAAGCGAGTGTCTGGTTCCTGGTGTCACTCTTTATACCGTGAAGCTGAAGGAAAAAACATCATTGCTGGAATCATCTCTGCCAGCCTCAGCTGACAGGACTGGCACAGAGTGAGGTACACACTGCAGGCATGGAGACAGTATCCTAATTATTCTCATGTCTGTGATACTCTGAGTGCACTCAGTTTACCAGGGGATAAACAGAGCTTTCAAGGGGATGGGGACAGCTGAGGAGAATACTCTTTTGATTTATATCCTCCAGCACTCGTCACATGCAGTGCTATGAAAACAGCATGGGTATGGAAGATGCTTGCTGCAGCTGAGAAGACATTACTGGTTCCTTTAAAAACTCAGTATCCCAGGAAGAACAGATTCAGTGTAACAAAGCCCACCATGGCTCACTTGTGCAGAGAAAGGTTCTCACTGTAGGAGCTGTAACTCTGGTGAGACGTGGCTGTTATGAGCCAGCAAGACTTCAAAAGTGCCTGCCTGCCTATATAAATAGAAAACTTGTGGAAATACAACCCCTAGAGGATATGCAGTGTACCAATATGTGCTTATCAGTAGCTTGTCCATATTTGCTTTGGACTTTTTTCGAAGTTATTGTTAAGGGGGATAATAGACTATTTAGTCTTGTATTTTGGTTCACTTAAACCTATACCTGCTTCAGGTTCTGGTTCATTAAAGTTCTGCAAGATGCCTGTAGCATCAGGGTAGTTTGCATTCTCTCTCCACCCTCCACCCCTCGATGGCTGCATCAGTTTGTGCCTTGCCATGGCCTGGAGCTGGCTCTCAGGGCCTGCAGATGAGGGCACAGCTGCTGGCTGCAGAACAGGGACTGGACTGAAGCATGAACCAAGAGCAGTGGGGCTGCAGCCACTGTGTCTGTCCTGAGGATCTCACTTTTGAAGGGTTTGTTCTTAATCTTTGCTGCGGAAAACTTCTGCCCTGGCAGAGAAAAAAACCTGTGACGCTGAGGTCAGCCAGATGAACTGGGAGGAAAGTGCAGGGGAAATTCCATGGAACTGATCAGACTTGTACCACAAGGTCACAAACACAGAGCTTGTTTAGAAAGGGTGTATCAGGTATTTTCTGGATACTTAAAGAAATGGAGGGAGCTCATGATACTCAGGGTTATTAATTTGTTCTGTTTATTTTTTCCCCTTTTCAAACAAAATTGAAGTTTCTCAGAGATGTTTCAGAGCTTTGTCCTATGTCCCATCTCAGGTATGGGTTACATGAGGGAAGAAGGATGTTAGAAACAATACCAGACATAATCCAGTTTAGAAGAGCTTTATAAAGTCATTAAGAAACACCAAGTAACACAGATTCCACAACAAATGTTGTCCCTGTGCCCAAATGCAAGACTCTGCAGGGCAAGCCAATACAGAGCTGTGAATAGCTTATTGTATGCATAACTCATTTTCATTGGATTGACTGCCTTCAATTTCTTAGAAAACTGTTTACAGAAGTTCAATGATATTTGTAAGGCATATTCCATCAATATGTGGTACTACAGAACTGTCTTTATTTAAATATGTTTTTGTCTATCAAAAGAAATTTAACTTACTGTTGTATGATGAAATCAGTGTTTGTAGTATTTTTTTTTTTTGTGACTAGACACCTTCTTAGACTGATAGTAGGAAAAGCAAGTGACATAGGTTCATCTAAATTTCAGCATCCAAACTTATAGTTTTTGAAAGCTGAGTTTGTAGAAAGAGAGCAGCTGTTAAATCCTGTAAACTGCCTATGCTGAAAAGTAAAACTTTATTAGAGACAGGCAGGGTTGTACACATACCATTAGCCCACCAGCAAAGCAACTCTGATACAGCAACCAAAGACTCACCTAGTCCAGAATTCAATTTATAGAAGTCAGGTACTACATTCATGCCCAGACCAGTTTAAAAAGTCTGGATATCCCAGAAAAAGCATTAGAAAGTCACAAAGAATTCAAGGTCAAAGCCCCCACAGAAAGCAGCACTTGATAACAGACACACTCAATGTTAAGCTTGATGAGAGCACACAGCATCTGCACACAAGTGTGAAGGATTACACCTTCTTGCAAAAGTTTGCTGAAACCAGCAGCATGTACCTGGACTGGAAAAGAACAGAAAGCAAAGACTGATATCAGCATTATGTACTCCAGAGGTTTGAAAAAGCATGAAAAACATTGGTTGATACACAAGCTTTCTTGTTGCAATTGCAGACTTTACACATTAGTTATTCACATGAAGCCTCTGGAAAAGCAGGAATGTTCTGTTTTTATCTTGAAATGTGACATATTTTACTTGCTAGAATGAATTGTACTCTAGGCATTACTTTGCTCCATAGCTGTAGGAAGAGTTTCTGTTTGAGATGTTTAACATATCTGTTAGCAAATTCAGAAATTGAAATGTAAAATCCAAGGCACCATGAAGACTGGAAATAGTCCTAATTCTGGGCGGTAGTTTAACATCAAGTATCAGAGAATGCAGTTGAAAACATTTCTTGCATCAAGACAAGCAACACAGTATTTTTATGTAATTAATGTCTTATGAATCAGTCTCAGTGAAGTGTCCCTCTATGCTTATTCACTAAACAGCCACAATGCAAAATAGCACATGGTAAACAAAGACATCGACTGAGAACTCTATTTTCCTGTGGTAGAGGGTTATGAAACATGAGCTATTTCATTAAGGGTAGCCTAACTTCATCATAAAAATGTTTTCTGGACCTGAACAAATAATAAGAAATATCCCTACTGAATGGAGTTTCAGTATCTGGTACTTTCCTGTACTTCCTGTACTTCCCTGGCTATTACTCAACAGTAAGAAAAAAGCAGTGCAGAATGTGGTGTGGGGGGAATGTGCTTACCTGATAAAGGGTGTGTTTAGATTAGGCAACATGAGATTGGTAATTAAAAATGAGAGGGAGGCCACCAATTTGGTGGCTCAGGCTTTGCACTGAAAAGGGAAATGTATTCAATATTGTCCAAGTCAGACATAGCAAAGTTCAGTTTCCCTGTGCTCGCTTGCATCTCAGCCCCGGGGCTAATGTCCAACAATTAACTCATTCCTGCTGCTGGGAATGGTGTTACAGGAACAGAGGCTTGTCTGTGCATGCCACCAGGCCTGGCAGCATCAGGGACGCAAGAAAGCTTTAGGTGCAAGGCTGACAGAGATGGAACACAAGGAAGAGCTGTTTCGTCATTTTTGTAACTATCATGTTCTCCTAATAAAGTTCTGGCAGTAGTTTTGGAAGAGAACAGTTCTCTGTAGGGCTTTATTATTGTCATGTAAGTGTCAGCATTTAGGTGGATTGCCTGAACTTTCCAAGTGGAATATATTGATCAGCAAAGAGGAGGTGCAAAGAATACTGAATGTTCACGTTCTCTTTAAAATATCATGGAAATGTCTGGCAGATAATTGTCATTTGCTTTTCTTCAGTAACTACTCAAGACTTTTGTCTCTCCCATTATAAGAACTCGGATTAGAAATTCACAAGCTGAGTTTATTCATCTTAGTGCATGTTTCTGCACTGAAGTGCTTCAAATGTGTTTTTGATTGAGACAGGTATCCATCAGAGCAGACATGTAGAATCATTGCCATCTCAAAGTGTCTCACTGCAATGTCTCAGTGTTGTTAATTTTAATAATCTGGAAGAGCTTTGAAAACACTGTGAAAAGCAAAAAAGCCAAAGGCATTCAGTTGTCAAACACCACAGCTTTTGGAAAGGAGTTTGTCCCCCAAAAGAAGAAAAATACAAGTTCAGCAGCTCTGCAAATGTTTCCATGCAGCAAGAACACCACTTACTCACAATTAAATAGGCAAGAATTGAACCTGATGTAAATTAGACTCTGTGAGTCCATATAAAGGGAACTACTGACTTGTAGGCTGGTGTAGATAACAAAAGGAACAAATTTAGTATATAAAGAAGAAAAGGTAATATCAAAGAAAATGAAAGACTCATCCTAAAGTTTCAGTGTCCATCCACATGCCTGCAGCTCTGGTCTGCTGCCCTTCTTTGAATCACATTTTTAATGGCACTTCCAACCTCTGGTACCAAGGTCTTGCACTCGCTGATTTCCATGTGTAGCACACTGAATATCCCAGATCCACTTGAGTGCAGATACCTGACTAGCACTCGGATCCAACACAGCACTGCCAGGTGGAGCAGGTGTGTCTATTAGCAAACACTTCCATGGCTCTGAGCATGTCTCACAAGGGCTTTTCCAGCACCAGAATTCCCAAGAGACAGACAGATGGTACCATCTGTGCAGTCTTCTGACTTCCAGCCTTAGTGCTTGCTGCAATCTCACTGGGTACAAATTTTATTGAGGAATAATCTGTTCAGCTATTATTATATATATTTTATTTTATTGACCAGTAATTGATTCACATTTAGAATGGTCCTAAAAATTTCCAGGGCCAGTTGTCATCTCCCTGCCTCTTTCATGGTTCTCAGGAAGCTCATTTTGATGGAAATGAGACACATCCTTAGAGCATGCTTCTCTCATTATCTTGTCAAAGCAGAAACACAGGTAATGAAAAAATGTGCTTGGGGAGAATTACCAGGCTAAGGACTTAGATGGGACCCAAAATCACTTGAAGTAGCCTTAGAAGAGAAAATGTTGAACAGTGAGTGTTTCAGTAACTAGTGTAGGAAAAAGAATAAATCATATTGTGCTGAGATTTTTAACAACAGATGTGTCTCTTATCCAAGCCTTATCTTCAGTTGGTTGCAGGTTTAAAGCTTTGCATAGTAGCTAAAAATACACAAAAACATACTGTACATTCTCAGAGGGGCGATTAGTCTCCTGCTGGGGGAATGTCAGCTATTGTTCTCCCAATTGGGGCAGTTTCAAGATGAAGCTAAACTCACTTTATATTTTCCATCTCAAGTTTCCATGGTAACAGTACATACTCATCATATTTGTAAATAGCAACTACCCATTTAACTTCACAGCCACTCTAAACATTTTTTGCTACAATTTTTGTCGTTGTCGGTTTCTCTGGAAGCCACTTGCTCAGTCCTCAGTAGCTCACCTGGGGTCCCGGCCAGCCTCACTTGGTAAAGGCTGTGCTGAATCCCCAGGTGTCTTAAGCTCTGTTCCTGGACCGGCGGTGGCGGCTGATACCAGGTTATCAGGCGGACGGGTCATTGCCGTTTAAAACAAATAACTTTATTTCCTCACAGGAGTAGAACTAGGTGCTAACCATGAGGGGAATATGGCGAATGACATCGGATCTCTCCCATCCAGGCCTCTCGGGACCTCGGGCCGGGAGATCTGCCAATCAGATGGTGAGGGAACAGTCACTTGGTCAGAGCAGACCCAGCAGGGGAGGAGCAGAGACAAACATGGAATCTTGGGAACTTGAGACCTCCAGGCTGATGAACACTCATCAGCTGACCCAGGGCAAGCCTCGGGCGCTGGAGGTAAAAACCTCTCTTCGCCCCTCAAATGCTGGTACTGCTACAAATTTTAACATCCTTGAAATGTCCAGCTCTTGTCTTCTTACAATTTTACTGTCAGGATACATAATAATTTGGGGATATTTCTGTTTAAGAAATCTTCAGTGATGCAGAAGCACTGTGTATAATCTGTGTATACATCTGTGTGTAATACAGATGTGTGGGGGGTCACAGACACGTCATGAACATTGTCTGCCAATGGCACATCCCATTATAAATCTTTATTTTTCAATTTCTTATAACGTTGCCGAGTTGGCCACTCAGGTTGAATGCCATTTGGCCCAATTCACATTCCAGAGATTTCTTTAGTAGTTTCAGCTTTTTTCAACTGTAGCCAAAAATGTGGCTATGGAAGAAAAGAACAGTTTGCTTTCATGGACAAGATCCTTAGAGCTTTTTCAGCAAGTCTGGGACCAGGGCATGGATGATACCTTGCTGTCACAGACATAGCTTTTTGTTGTCCTACTAAGAATTATCCCAAATTTGGCCAACTTTTCATCTTCTGAGAACTTTTATCTCTCATATTCGCAATCTGGATTTCCTAAAATTCCTAGCTGGAAAGTGGAGTTTGCTGAAGTTTCTGTCTGCATTAAGCACAGTTTGGCCCATGAGAACTCCTGCATGCTGCTGGCTGCAAGAGCCATCCCCAGCTGGCTGAGCAGCACAAGCCTGCTGCTCAAGCATGGAATGACACTTGATGCCTTCCTGGCTCTGCTTGGGTCCAGTGCAGACTGGGGACAAGCGGTGGGGACAGAACCAGAGAGAAGGAGAATGGCCGAAGAACTCCCCTGTGAGACTTCACATATGGTTAACATTAAACAGGCATTTAAAGACTTTGCAGACTAAGGACACAGATTTTTCAACAAAGCCTTTTCCCCAAATCTCTCAAATGCCACCCCTTACAACCTTAGCCTCTTTTCCATTTCTACCCCATCCACCTTGCATCCCCAGAACACTTCTTCCTGTGGAATTAAACATCAAGAATATAAGGTTTGGGTTTGATCAGAGGTCTGCATTGCAATTTTGTCAGTTGTTTTCCTTTGGGAGAAACTAAGAATGAAATGGGGAATGAAGTAGCCCTTTTCTTTTCCAAGAACACACAAAGGTCCCTTTCCTTGGGCACAGGAGGAATTAAACACAGACAGTTGCTTTGCTCAGCATCTAGTCCCTCCCAGTTTGCACTTGGCCAGAGAAGTTCATTCTGGCCAAGATCCTGAAGCTAGTCCTTACTGCCACTTCAGCTTTCTCTGGCTCCCGTCAGATGCTGTGGTGCTGGCTGTGCCCTGGGTGGACACACAGGATGCTGTTAGACAGCCCAGCCTGCCCAGGGCTGCACTGGGGTGCAGCTGCCAGGGAACCCCTTCACCCCTGCAACAGGGGGTTGCTGAGCACTCTTGTATGCAGTCTGTATTTGGGGTGGCAGGACTTAGTGTTTCCATGGTCTGTTCCACAGAGAAACCTGTCCTTCCGACATTTATCCTGCCTAAAAGGTCACTCATTATACCCATGAATTCTGGAACAGAGCCCTCGCTCACAACAGGATGTAAATTAAAAAAAAAAAAAAAAACAACAGAAAAGTTCTTGCAGGTTTGTTTAACTGAAATTCAACAGTTCCACTGTGCAAAAATGAATGTACTATTAACAAGAAATACAAGTTATTTGAAACATGCTTAAAACTTAAAATATCCATATTTTCTTTTTCCCCTTCTACATTCTTGGAAATAATCCTAATTTTTGCAGATAGACGCCTGAAGTGAAGCAACTAATTTTGGCTGATTCCTGCAGGAGTCCTGTTACCTGGTTCCCAGGGGGCTGGAACACAGGTAATACAAGCTGGGATCTGTGTGCAGCAGATTCTGTAATGCTCCTAACTTTGTGCTGCTTTAAGTAATTTGTTGTTGAGGTGTCTGGAGAAATAAACAGAAAAGAGGCCTCGTGACTTTATTTAATAAATAAGACTGAATATACTCATTCACATTAGCAGTACACAAATGAAAAAGATACATAAATTAATAATTTCTTTTCTTTAATATATCAAAATTATAACATTATTTTTCTTTCCTCACAGCACTGAATTAACCTTACTTCTCTTGTCTTTTGCAAAGCATTGGCATCAAATAAACAGCAATAGGTCAGTGACAGGGAATACAAATTAGCTTCCTTTTCTAAGTGCTATTGTTCTTACTCCTGACTCTGGCAAATACAGGGGAAATTTGAATGTAGTATTCCATAACACTCTCTGGGAATTGTCAAATGTTCTACTGATACCAGATGGAATGATGTTAAACATTTATCTGTAGCAGTTTACTTATCTTGAAGTTGGAAGTGGAGCTAACTCGTTCTATGTTGGATTTTTATTGTTAAACTCTAACAAAGGAATTTGCCAGTTTTGTTTGCAGAGGCTCATGGTGGCTTAGAGCACTATAAAAACAGAGCAGGTGTTCACTCTGCCAGAACAACTGCTAATGGCCTGTAGCTCTGGGAAGTGTCTCTCCTCTGCTTTTGAAACTAAAGGAGATTGTTACAGTGCTGTCAACAATATTCAGCAGAGATGCAGCTGATGGTTTGCATCATCAGAGTAAGTCACAACAGTAACAAACATTTGTAAAGCCTCACTAAATGCCACAAGGCACTGGTCCTTATTGTAAGCTCTCACAACAGAAACATATGAAATATCTGTTTCCCTATTCTTTACTCAACCTTTAAGCAACAATGTAGTTTGTCTCCAAAGTTGTCCACTCATTTATCAATGGCACACAATAGCTTAAAACCTGTCTCCAATTAGTGCAAAAGAAATCTAACCAGTAAATCAAGGATTTTACCTCCTACATTTATTAATCCGTGTAGTAACAGAGTATCTGAGTCGAGCTATTTATGAAACAGTGATATTTATATACATTCCAAAATATGCTTAATTTTCTACTTTTAATTTTGTAATTCCTGGGTTTTGGATGTTAGGGATCATTATAAAGTTCTTACCATGTTTCTGTCCCACATTTTCAATCCTCACTATGATGGAACTAGTATTTTGTCTGGTTAATTAGCTACATGTATTAGCTACTTATATCATGTTGTGCTTTGGAATTAAGAGCCAAGCTGAGTGCCTGTTAACAACCCCTGTGTATCAGGGAGAAGGAAGTGCTGCAGCGCAGCACAGCTTATGTTAGCTGGGCATGAGGGAGGTATGCTGAGTGAAAATACTTCTGATGCCCATAAAACAGAATCAAAAGCAATGGTTCTGCTGAGTAATAAATCATGTCTGATGTGAGTTAGAATTGTGCTACAGCTGGTGTGCACATGGACTGTTCTTTTCAGAGGCTTTTGTGTATCTGATAAAGATACCTGTGAGGGACTTTACATGAGAGGAAAGCACATTCCCATACAGAAATTAAACTGGTATAAAAAGGGAATGTGCCCATTCCTCAGAAAGGGCAACAGTGAGGGATAATAACACTCTGAGGTATTTTCGTATGGTTGATGTGCCAGTGAGGTTCTCAGAAAATCAGAACACATGCACATTCCTTCTGCTGCCACCCTTTGAATTGTGTTTGCCACCCAAAGTATTTGATCAAAACATACATTTTTGAAGACTTTTAATGAAGGAGAATGATAAGGCCTAAAGAGATGGCATTTTGAGCTTGTGGGGAAAAAAATAAGAAGGAAGAGAATGAGAAGAACTCCTGGCTGGTGAAGAAAGGGGTAGGAATTGAAGCTAAAAATGAGAAATGCTTGTAAGCACCTTTATAGCATTCACCAGTCTTACTGAGGACAATCAAAACTGCCTAAAATCTACTTTTCCATTACCTTTTTGCCAGTTCTTATGGATATTTTTTTAAATACAGGGCCATTTGAGAGTGCTGAACAATATAAACAAGCAATGAAAGTGTATCCTGGATTAACATGACCCTCCACACATTTCCATTGCCTGTTCTTACTTGCAGGCCAGCAAGTTTTGCCTCCTTTAGAATTTGTATCATGGGTTTAAAATACACAGGCAGTACAATTCAAAACCACCAAAAAACACCACCCAAAGTACTAAGAAGACAGTAAGTAATTATCAATTTGTTTCATACAAGACTGTTAACGGGATAAAAATGTCAGAATATTGCAGTAGGTTTTATTTGCACTGGGTGGGGGGATCCAAGGCAGTGATCTGCCTCTTCAGAGGTTTCCAGAGGTTTCCAGAGCAGACCAAGAAACTCCAAGTAAGACAGTCAATAGCAGAGGAAATTCTTACCAAGGCAGAATAGTGTGGGGGGTGGGTGTTGGGTGCTTCAAATATTATGACACCACCAAACACGGGAAATCATTTTGCAGCAAGTATCATCTCACTGTAGATGGTGTCATTCCCTGCAGTGCCTTTGTTTTCACATCCTTATTAGTACAAATTGAGTCCCCTCCAACAGACAGACTGCAGTGTCCAAGACCACATCTTTGCAAGCAGCTTTTTGGTGTCATTACAGCAGGGATGACCTCTCATCCCCCACACAGGTCTCTCTCCTCTTACCCAAACCAACCACATACTCAGAGGAGAGTTGCATGGTAGTGCTGGACACAGTGTTTCTGAGCCACCATTACACTCACTCCTGCTGAGATATTAACGGTACCATTCTTCTTGAGCTGCCATTTATTGCAGTATTCCCCTGTGAGTGACCAGTGTGAGGGATGAATGTCAGCTCACAGTTCTGGAAAGTGTCTTACTATGAGAGGGAGACATTTGAAGATAATTAGAAAAGAGCAAGCTGCCCCACCTGTCATAAATGTCAGCAAGCTGAGAATCAATTTGCATTTCTCCTACAGAGAATATTATCACTTCTACATTTTACTACTGCAACTATGACAATGCACAAGGGACGTATCAGGAGGTCTTCAGTTTTATTAGTTTTTAAAAATAGTATCCATTTTACTGTCATTTTTTTCCAACCACATTTATATGTGTGTATTTGATTGGTTGACAGGGGCTGTGCACCATACAATTGATCTATAGTTAATATATGAGACTATAATTATATAATAATTGCACAAAGCAGAGATTGCCTTCTGTATGTGCTGCCAGGGTGTAAGAGTTCAGATTGTTGCGTCATCGTCACTTTGGTGTCAGATTTTTGTTTGGGCTGGAATATTTTCTGCCATGATGTAGGGAATTACCCCAGGAGACAAGTTTGAACTCACAGTTGAACTTAAAATAGTTTGCAGAATTCTGTCTGGCATAAAGACTAGCACCCCTATGGTTTTAATAGTAACACACAGTGGGATAACTTGTGAGGGTGTCCATGGTATTGCACACCCCTAAGTGAGGGAAACATCAGTGAAACCTGAGCTCACCTCCTTTCTAAGATCCCCTGTGACCTGAGGGGTGCAACATCCCTCTGGATGCCAGGCTCATCTGTGTGGGCTGTGTGCTGGCCAGGGCTCCACTGGTTGTACTGGGACCTTCTGTAAGCAAAGGCTGATCTGGTATCTTTCATTGTCATCCCTTTGGGATTGGAGGAGATGTTGGTTTATCCACATTTGTCTGCCCAGGCTGGCTGTTTGCTACAGCAGCAGGGCTGCTTCTGCCAGGAGCCTTCAGTGGGACATCAGCAGGTCTCACCAGGCACAGGACACTGGGCCTCTCACCTCTTGCCTCTCACCACCTGTCTGTGTTTGGTGACTTGTTTTTGTTTGATGTCTGTGTTGTATTCTTGTGCAACACAGGACCAACCAATCAATAATGTGTTTGCTGTCCTGCCAGCAGCCCACTCTTTGGTGGTGTTAGTCATGGTGCTCGTCAGGAACAGCCCAGAACTAGTGGTGCTGTTTGTACTGACTTCTCAGGACAAATCCTCTGTGTCCAGATGTTACAAAGTTGTGTTTCCTCAGCAGCTGTTGGGCAGTGTGAGTGTTGGCTTGGCTTGGGCCTTTAGCACAAGTGTGTGCAGCTCCCCATGTACAGTTTTGAGGACCAGAGATATGAATCCTGCATGGCTGGCACTCAGGTCTCTTTGGCTGCATGTTCAGTGATGCCCACAGGGCTAAATTCCCCTCCCACACAGTGCCGCCTTGCCCTGTCCTCAGCAGGTGCTTAGTGCTTTCTCAAAAGGTCAGCTCCAGATCTCCTGAGACAGGAGTTCTGAGTGTTTTGTCTGAGGGTCAAATCATGATCTTGACACAGCCAGGCAGCTGTAAGAGCTATAGGGTTGGCTTGCATCCATCAGTTGGAGGATGGACAACTAGAAAGCTCTTATAAATCATATCTGTTTTAATTAGCCATGCTCTTCTGTTCCAGTTTTGTACATAGTTTAGTACAGTTCAAATGTCTAGAGAAGTTTCCTGGGTTTGCCTGCTGAGCAAACAAAACTATTGGGAAAGCAGAGATTTTCCAGAGGTGTTCCCACAGCTGCAGGACTGCCTTACTGGTGATGCCAGTGGTTGCCAGCAACTGCTGACTTTTCTTGGTCTTAAAATCAATTTCTTGGTCTTAAAATCAAGAGTCAAACATGGTTAGAAGGGAAAAAGGGATTTTACCTTGGTATTTATTTTAAGGATCCTTAGGTCCAGGTCAAATGCACCTCCATCCACACCACAATGCACACCCCTCCCCAAGGAACCTTCCCCTGGATGGTTCTATCTCAGTTTGCAAAATGTGTTCTGGAGAGGACCTTGGGGTCTGGGGCACACTGATCCCTCACTGCAAAGCTTCTGAAATGTTCAGTCTCCCAGCTTGATTCTAAAGGAGGCAAGCAAGTCCAAGAATGTGGGCAAAAAGCACCAAGAATACAGAAATTGTAAAAGTATAAAAGGGGTATAAAAGAAAAGACAAAAATCATCACGGCATCACTGGGCTACTGGCAGTCTTGGAGGGGCTGTTTAATCCACCTCTTCCCTAAATTTCAGTTCACGCACACCATCCTTGGCTCGGGTGCCAGCCTGGCAGAGGGCCCCTAATTCCTGCAGGAGGGGGACTGCACCACCCCTGAAAGAAAAGGGTCGCAAAGTTCTTTACAGTTTCCGAAACACGTTTTCCATAGGACTTGGGAGAGGTTTCCATGGAAGTGGGATTTTTCTTTTAAAAAATCCATGTGAAAACTAGATGGAACTTCCAGAACTGTGTCAGACAGCCTCAGTTTCGCCATAGTAAGCTGCTGTTCCACATGGCAATTGGTTTGCATAATGCATCTGAAACTAATGCTGAGAAAAGCGACAGGGAGCTGTGCTGGCAAGTGCTTTAATGGAATTACGCAGCACGCCAAAGGCCATTTACGCGGGGAGTAGCCTACCTGGGAGACTGAAACGCCTTTTTAAAACACTCCAGTGATTTATTTCAGTGCAATATTTTTCTTTATCAGAGTAGGCGCGTTAGCTGCGACGATTGCCCTCTAACTCACTCCGGCCGCCGCCGACGCCCCCTCAGGGCCGGGCCACCGCTGACCCCGCCTGCCATGGCCGCCGGGCGGCGCGATCACGTGCCCCGCGCCCTTCCGCGCACGTGATCTCCCCCTTCCCAGGCAGGGCGGCAGTGACGTCACGGCGGTCGGTGCGCAGTTGTGCGGTGCGGCCGGCGCGGAGCGGCCGCCCCCTCCCGTCCCGTGCCGTGCCCGCGGGGCCGCGCACGCACCCACGCACAGGCGCGCTCCCCCGCACGCAGGCGNAACTTGCGGAGCCGCCTGGGGCCGCGGGGCTCCGGCCATAACAGGTACCTGCAGCGGCTCCGCCGCCGGCGCCCTGCGCGGGGCCCGCGGCCTCCCGCGACTTGGCCTCGCTGTGTGCCCCGAGTGGAGCGCGGGTCTCCTCACCCAGCGGGGCGTGCTCGGGGCACGGCAGTGCCGGTCACTGGTGGCAGCGCAGCATCGTCCGGCTGGGAACTTGGTGAAAATTGAGGGTGTCGTCATGAGGGCTCCGGCCAGCTGTGTTCCCCAGTCAGCAGCATCAGTGGCTGCAGCTGCGTGCAGTGGCGGCCCGTGTGTGCGGTCTGCCCCATAGCTTTGTGAGCTGCAGGCAGCAATCGAAACTCAGTCCTCGGTGGTCTCTGTGAGGCAGAAAGGAAGAAGGTTCAAATGGTGCTTGCGGTGCTTTTCTACTTCTTTTGGAGCCATATGAACACCAGCCAAATGGTGAAATCGGTGCTTCGAGAAAGGTGAAAAGTGAGGGCAGACTCCCAGCTCTCAGGGGCAGAAGAGCTGGACTTGATTTGTTCTTGAATGTTTAATCGCAGTCTGCATATTCCCTCTTGTGACCAGACTTTCTCTCTGCTCTGATGTGATTTTGCTGCAAGATGTGTAATTCTTAGTGCCATAAAACTTCCATGCTCATAGAACGCACCCTTTCCCTGCGCGTTTTGGGTGGTAATTACACACTTTAACTCTGGGGTTGAAAAAGGAGGAGGCCATAGGAGGCTTTTGGAAATTCTGTGTTCGTTGTGATTTGTGACAGTTTCATGTTATTTCAGAAAGTAATGGGGAATAAATTGAAAATTAATTTAATGAAAAAATGCTTTACAGGATTTTAGAAAGAAGCAGAGCTCTGGGGTTTAACTAAAAAGTTGTAAATACAGTTCCTTCATGTAGTGAAGTTACATTCTTCCAATTTGGTTTTTTCCTCATAGTTGATTAACTTCCCCTAAATTTGGCAACAGACAGGCTTCTGTGATTCTTACGGTAAGGACTTGATGCTTTGAGGACTTGTTTGAGGTGAGAATATACACAAATTCAAAGTTATGCAGGAGACGCGGGGATTGCAGCTGGCAACTTCTATCCCTTTGTGCCATAGCAACAACAGAAATTGTAGACGTTGAGAAATGCTAGGCAGTTTGTTTAATGTTTTCATAAGTTAGAAGGGTTTTTTTTGAAGAAAAAAAGGTTTTGGTAATGTTCTGGGATATTATGAAGACTAGAGCAATGCCTCAATGTACAAATGATGTAGGATCACAAGCAGGAGCTTAGTATTAAATTTTTTGTGTAGGTTTTCTTTTTGTGAATGACATACAGAACCGTTGAGTCTTTCATATATAGTCACATGCCTCTGTCCTTATGGATAGTGAGTACCAGTAGTGTTGGTAATGTATGTGTATTTTATATAGCAAAAAAATCCTAACAAACCCTTGGTAGAGCAGGCTTACAGGGGAGAATTGTATTCACTAGAAGGGGTTAAAGAGTCTAAACTGCTCCATTCCTTTTTTAGTCTTAGGAAAAAAGAACCCATGCACACAAAACATAGAGGAGTGCTTGGAGGTGTCTTATTCTTTCTATATGACAGCATCTTGTAACTCAAGCAGGGGAGGAAGACTTGCATGGGAATGATAGTTCCAGCTTTGTATTTTACTTTATGTGTGAACTTCGAGCAAAGTTGTTAACAGTCCTTTTCTAGGCTGTGGTTCTGCAACCTCAGTCTGTCCTGTCACTGTCCAGTCCTGCTCCCTTCCATGCACTGGAACTAGTCTTGGCCGTCTGGGGATGTGTCTCAGTTCTCTCAAGCTGATAGGTGGAAAAGTAGCAATCCTGTATCCAAAAATCTTCCAGCAGACCCCAGAATCCTGGCAACCAGCTTAGCTCATGTAGCCTGGTGAGGGGTCCCAGTGCAGGGACTGCTTGCCAGCTGCATGACAGTTCTGTGTGAGCATTGATTCCAGCTGCCTGCAGTCATGGACTACCATAAAAAACCCCTGCCCTAGCCTGAACAGGGCAAATACCTCCTTCCTGGGAAAAGTCAGTGGCCTTTTTTGAGGTCTTGGATGAATGGAAGACATTAAGTACTACCTGCCCATACCATTACAGCATGGGATGCCTTGTCTTGTACTTTATAATAGGAGCCCCCTTTTTTAAACTAATGGTGAGAAAAGTGCCTGTTATTTGGCCTTGGATTTGCACCCAAATGGTCTGTTTGGTGGCTGAAGTTTTAACAGAACATAATGTTATTGAGACTTTGTCAGTTATTTGAAGAGCTGAAGTGTCATGAACTGTTTTCTTTGTTACTTAGCAGTGAAAATTACGTCTTTTACATTACGAGCTACCAGGCACTTATGTATTTTACTTGTATTATGCTTTGACTAGAAGTCAAATGGGTGAAATGTAGAACGTTATTAAGATGGTAACTTAGTAAGTGGAAACTGGGTCATTTGTACAATTTCATAGCAAATGGAATTCTGAAAGTGTTCCAGAGTAGATAGATGTTAAACACTGAAACAACTTAGTGTGAGTCTGCTTGAGATCCAAGAAGGAAAGCATTAGTGGACCATAGTAGTGTGCTTTAGCCAAGGTAATTGGACATTCTTTTGCAACTCTTGTGATGGAATTGTCATAAAATGAGCACAAAGCAGCAGTTGGTGAATCTTATTCTGGTGGTGTTTCTGCACAGCTTTGAAAAAGAGGAGTAAGAAAATAAATGTGTTGCAAAGGATCATGCAGTTTGTCTTACAGCATTTGCATTGATCTGTGGGTTTTTACATTCATCTCTGTGAAATTATTTTTAAAAGCAGAGTTTCCTAGAAACATGCTTGTTCCGAGTGTAGCAGCAAAAGCTGTGTGCAAAATTTGGATCCAATTGGGAGTGCTAGAGCTTTAGCATTAGTGGTTGGCCTTTGTGCTCAGCTTCCCAAAATGCAGATTTAAGAGGAGGATGGTTGTCCTGGTTAGATGAGATCTAACAGGCCTGATGAAAACTCAGTTTGACTGCCTGGCTTCGGCAAGAGTGAGAGGTGAAGGTTTGCACTTCCCAGCATCCTTGTGTAGTCTTTAATCAGAGCATCTTTAATAAGTATGATTGCCTTCATTTCAGCTGAAAGAGTAATTCATATACAGTTAGCTCTTTACAGTTAGCAATTTATATACAGATGATGCAGTGTAGACACTTATTTGCATATCAATTCACATGAGAATGCTTTGGAGAGAATGCCAACAAAGCAGTTGAAAGACACGGATTCTTTGGGTTCGCTTTATACCAGTCCTCCGTAGTATTTGATGTGGACTTGAAGCATTCCAGGGAAGTGGACTGCAAGGTTCCACATCTCAGTATAACAGATGCCCTTCCAAGTAAAATTATGGTAAAAGTGGGATGATTGCAACCACTGGGTAATACTATGTAATTATACTTACCCATGTTGGGTCCTTTAGAGAAGACCTGAAAATAATTATTTTTAATTAGAAGTGGTCTGGCATTTTGTCTGCGTTACAGACTGTAAGCACTTTGTGTGGGCTGGTGGCTCTGACTTGTCAGCAGTGAAAGCAGGAGTGGTGAAAGTACTTATCTGTCCCACCAAAGTTGAATTAATTTGTGTGTGTGTACACGCGTGAAGTTGGAAGCATAGATTCATTTTAAGTTGAACAGCTTGAGGCTACCAGTGCCGTAGTTTTTTTGCCCCTTACTTAAGTGGAGTTCTTCTCTCTCAGTATGTACTTCCTTTGAGATCAAGTCTGAGTTGTCTGACATTTTCTATCCATTTCCTCTACCTCTTCATTTTTGTGTGGCTTCTCTTTAAGGCATCTCCCATAGTGTATGTCCATGTGTGATTTTGCAGTCATTGTCTACTAATATTTCTAATAGTTTGGGTTATTTTGTTTATTTTGTCTAAATATTCACAGAAGGCCCTTGCCCTTGCTGTTTTTCCACCTGACAGTCCTCTTTCTGTTCACTGCTATTCAGAATGGTGAGAAGGTTCCAGAGTCTTTTCTCCTTATTGCTGTAGAGACTGCAAGGAGGAGCTGCACATTTGTAGGATATGAGGGTGCGAGAGAGCACTGTGTTATTTGGGTGGAAAGGTTTATCCATCTCCTTAAGACTTTTACCCCATAACTGGGAAATGCTGAAATCAAAGTGAAGCTTGAGCCCCTAAGGATTTTGTAAATTTACAGACAAAATGTGACAAAATCAACATTGAAAGAGGAGCAGAAATGCACATGAGAAGAAAATGCAGGGAGATAAAAAGGAAACAGACTGAAAGCTTTCAAGTGAGTGAGAGTCGTAGTTTAGAGAGAAGGATACACTGAGGAAAGTATGGGAGAAAAGATCAGCCTTGCTAAAAGAAAATGCTGGTCCAGCAAAATACACTTCTTGATTATGGCACAGAAGAGTTAATGCTGCTAAAACTCCATGGAGCTTCAGTGGAATAAAGCACTTTGTACTTGAAGTATAGCTTGCCATAGAACATTTTCAAAGAGATTGGTTTCAAACAGTGCTTGATGTGGGTCAGGTGATTTAAACATGCTGCTCTGGGGAACTTCATTCATATTAAGCGATGTAAATGGCAGGTTGTTTGGTTTTTAACTCAGTGGATTCTATTTTCTTGATGTGTAATCAAGTATGAATGAACAAAAAAGGTAATTCTATATAAGTTAGTATTACTGGAAAGTGAGGGGAGGAAGCCCAAGAAACTGGTGGTGAATCTTGTAAATCTCCTATATTGACTTTGAGTGTTTTGTGAAACCTGATTATAAACTTTCTGACAGCACTTAGTGATTCCTAATTTTGCACAAATGGCTGTTTTATATCTGTTGTGTACTAGATGCTGCTAATTCTCTTGGCACAGAGCTTCTTTTAGTGTTCCTTTGAAAAGTAAATTATTTATGCTTTACAGAGTCGCTTAACATAGGTTTATCAGTGCAGCTATACTGATAAACTCCACTTGGATTCCTGCCATAACATATTCTGTAACTAAGGTACTGCATGTGTAATTATACTTCCTTGTTTCATAAACTTTATTTTAAAAATTTCATTAAGCTATGTTAAACTGCTTAACACCCTGTTGGTTGAAGTAAGACAGCATCTCAAGAAGTAGCTCAAGTGTCAGCTATTAGGAGTTAATAAGAAAGTCTGGTTTCATAGAGTGCCTTTCTGTCTTGGGTGCTTGCAGGAAGAATCATGGAATGTTGTGAGTTGGAAAGGGACCCACAGGGACAATCAGTCCAGCTCCTGGCCCTGCACAGGACACCCCAAGAATTCCACCATGTCCTGGGAGCATTGTCCAAACATTCCTTGGGCTGTGTCAGGCTTGGTGCTGTGGGCACTGCCCTGGGGCGCCTGTTCACTGCCTAGCCACCCTCTGGGGGAAGAACCTTTTTCAAATACCCAACGTAAACATCCCCTGTGAAGTGGTAAATCCCTCTCTGTGTGTGTATATATATATATGCAGAAAGTCAGATGTGATTTGAGATACTGAGCTTAAAATATGTGGATTTTTTTCTAAAATACTGAAATAGTAGTTGCAAACAGTATTCCTGTATGAGGCACTGAGAAGCATCTTCAGTGCAATTTTATTTCCCTTGGTGTTTACATACAAGGTTCTTTTTAAAAGGGGATTTGGTTTTATTCCTGTGGGTGATGCTGGCTGTAGGAGCCTGGTTTTTGTGTGAATGCATCATTCAGAAATGACTGGACATGACTGTCGGCTTGTCATAGGCTCTGAAGGACTTGGCAATAAGTAAACAAAGAAGGAAATGTGGGCTAGCTGTCTGAATGCACAGAGTCTTTTGCCACTTGGTTCTGTATTAGTAATGATAATTTAGTGCCAGTAAAGGACTGCAGTGTCAGGCTCAAAATGCCAGTAGGAATAGACCATAAGTATTTGCATCCCTTGGCTGGAGGCTTCAAGAAAGAAATGGAAAGCAAGCAAGATTGATAGATGGTAGAGAGCTGCTGAGTGATTGATAAATGGCATGAGGGGAGAAGTCCAACACATGTGAACTCCTACAGTGGGTTATGGATCCGCATGCCGTGGGGGAGCTCTGGGCAATGGAAATATTTTGAAAGCGTGCTCTGCAGCAGAGAATGTTTCATTCCTGAGACATTCTCTAGCTGATTGAGGGTTGGGATGCATTGAAACTTATTCCTGCAGTGATTATTTCCTGCCTGTAACTACAACTTTAATACTGAGAAGTAGTGCAATTGCTGCTTTTTCCTTTGTTACTTTTTCTTCCAATATGTTTCCTCAGTTTCCAGTTCCACATTAATTGTTGAGATTTCAAGCTTTCCCTATACCTAATTAACTACTGGTTTTCTTTTTATTTCCTGATTCAGTTACTGAAATCATGAATCCTGTGTATAGCCCTGGATCTTCTGGGGTTCCCTATGCAAATGCCAAAGGAATTGGTTATCCAGGTAAGCAACTTCCTTTTCTTACAAGTTTTGGTTACACTGCTCTTTGTTTATGATTAAGAAGAAATAGTCACTTAGGAATGCCTTCATGTAAATCTGTTTTGGGATTGGCATGAGGATACTTTTAAATATAAAAAATGACATTTGAAGAGTGATGTTATTTCTTCTGTTATATTTCTAACTTCAGTATCTCTTCCAGTGCAGCTTATTTTAGGAGCTCTAATAATTACGCCCTGCAAGAAGAGGAGGGAGTCTATTTCTGCTGCCAGTTGACTGGCACTGTTAACCTTTCTATCCTCTAATTCTTGTTCATGCTATCTGGTCTCTTGACTGCCCAAAGCATGGCATCAAAGGTGGGACCAAGAAAATGGTCAAAAATGTTTTTGAAACGGAAATACATTTAATTTCTTGTTTAATGTGTTTCTCATTGACTTAAAGTTTCTCACAAGGGTTTTTTTTTTTTTCCCTTCATCTGCTAGTGTATGTGCAAAGAGGCTTCATTTCTGATGTCTCCACAGTCTGAAAGTTGGATGAGGCAAAATTAGATTTGGACAGAACTTTCCAGGAAGGGTGAAGAGAAGCCTGTGTGCCTTTGGGAGACATTTCAAGCAGCATGTCTTGATGCTGTCTTTTTTTTTCTGTTATCTCTGAGATTAGGGAGTTTCCATCCTGGGAGAGGCCGGAGGGTCTTTTCTGCTCAGCTTTGTATTTCATAAGAAGTTAAACTTCTTCAGCTTTTACAGGGAGGCTGTTTTGTGATACACTTGGTGTCTGTGTTGGGAGGCAGAAATTACTCTGTGCTGTTACTGTTTATATTCTTGGTAGCTGTACTATATTTTCCTACTGGTATTTACCATTCTTAAATCTGTTTTTCACCTTGGGTAATGCACTGGAGTTCCTCTTTTCCTGTTCTATTTTTCTCTGTTCCTCCTTTTAAATAGTGGTACATAAATTAATTCTCTTTATTGGCTTGATTGTCTCAAAAGCATTTTGATTTTATTTTTTGCTTATCATGTTCCTCAAACTAATGTACCTTTCTTTTCTAGAGTATTTATAAGTGAAAAGACAAAATGTGTTGAAATGTTTTTAAGTCTACTGAGTGACTGGAATGGTGCAGTAATAAATTGTAAAGCTGACACTATGTAATCATAAATCCTGCAGGATGGTTTTGCTCTCTGTAACTGTCTGAGTTATAAAGGCTGTAGTAATCTTATAATAATGCAAGCAGCAGAGGCTTACTAATTAATAAAATATATGAGAGAGAATTATTTTTATATTTATAATAGATTGCTATTCTTTTGCTTTAGATAAAGATTACTATGGATTATTTGAATATAACTTCATATCTTTGCTCTATTTATTTTCTAAACCCAGATTCGTATTAACCAGGTTTTCATTTGTATTTATTAGAATCTACATTTGCATCAAGGCTCTTGTCTAAACTAAGTTGTATCTTTATTTATAGAAAAAATACTATTGTAGATTCAGAAATAGCAGTTTAAAGAACGTTACAATCTCTTATCTTTTATTCTACTGTTATAAATACTGGACTATATAATAAATTATGTAAGTGCTTTATATTTGCCAGTCTGCATAACTAAAATATATAGAATTGAAATAGAATTGTTACAGAAGTGCCTTAAATGTCATGCTACAATGTGGTTACTTAGAATTCTCCCTCACAGCAGTCAGTTGGTCAGTTCAAACCACTGTCATCCTTAAATTCAGCTTAGTCAATAATGTGTTACACCATTAGATAGTTTGCTGAGCTGCCTGGTCCAGGCTTTAAGATTGTGGGATAAATACAAAGCACATTCTCTAAGATGAAAAGTATACTTGCATTTTAGGATTTTTAAAAAAAATGTTGCATGACTAAGTCCCCCTTCTCTGCTTCTCCTAATTTAAAAGCTGCAGATTCTCCACTCAGAGTCTTTGCATTTACATGGGTTGCATGGTAATAGAAAGTGAGGAACACAGCAGTAGGTGGAATGTGTTACTGAAAGGCGATGTGTTTCTAAAGCTGTTGCATATTTAATAACTGTTTATATTATACTACACCTGTTTCAGGCTGTTGGATAGTTTTATAGCAGCAAGAAATCAATATTCAAATGTTCTCATATAATTCCTTACAGAAGCTAAAAATTCTGCTTGTTGTAGTTACATTTTTCACAAATGACCTGTTTCTTGAGTGGCTCAGTGCTCCACAGTGCAGCTAAAGCTGTGAAGGAAGAAAGGAAGGACTGAAAGTATTTCCCACATACACTGTTGCAGAAATGTAGTGTGTTTGAGTAAGGAAAAGCTGTACTAAAGCTTTCCACCAGCAGCTTGTGAGTTTGAAAACTGAACAGCTATTTGCTCTCTGAAAAGTTGTTACAACTTGGATATGTTATTTTTAACTTCGGTTTTCAAGCCTAATGCTTTTCTTAGTCTTATCCATGCTGACCACCTAATAGTAGTGCCAAGTGTGTGTCACTTGATATGTTTACAGAGTGCTTTAGAAAACTAGGTTAGCATATATAGTCCTGAGATAAGTAATTCTTATTGTTGGGAGTAATTGCTGAGGACTCTGAGATTCATAGTGAAATAAAAGCCCTTCAAAGAGTAAATTCAGTCTAGAAAATAACTTTGGTGTGTTCTTTCTTCTAGCTGGCTTCCCAATGGGCTATGCAGCGGCTGCTCCTGCCTATTCCCCTAATATGTATCCTGGAGCAAATCCTACCTTCCAGACAGGTATGTGGAATTGTGATGTCAGAGCAGGAGCCTGATGTTCACAAATGCTTAGAAGCAAGAATGAGGAAAAGCTGGAGGGGCTTACAATAGCACTTGTACTGTGGGATAAGTTCTACATTACCTTGAATATGACTTGTAAGAAATCATCTGATAAATTAAAATTATAATAGTCTTAAGTCATACCGCATGCACCTTCCAAGAAGGGAACAGCTGAGGTTTTAGCTGTTATTTCTGTATTTCTGGATGATCCTTGAGGTTTGCATTACATTTCCCTTCACTGCTTCCTTCATGGTTCTGCTTGCTTTGCATCCTACTGGTGATTTCCAGATTCCTGTTTTTTCTTCTGTTATCCTCAAAATTATTCTTTTTCATCTCTTTCTTAAGTCGCATCTTTCCAAGTTCAGCTTGCTGTCCTCTCTCTGCCTTTAAAATTGTCTTGCAGAAGCTGATGGTCTGAAAGGCCTACTTTCTGGGTAAAACTGGTTGACCATTGTGGATACAGGGGAAAGACTTAGATAACTGCACTTACATGGTTGTTGTTTAAGAAAGGGAATGGGATGAGCCTAGGAAAAGGGAGGTGAAAAAACAGACATGGAAAACAAGGCATTCATCGAAGTTATTTTTGTGTAGTTCTGTTGTCCCAAATAGAACATGATTTTAATGTGCTGATCCTTGAAACAAAACAGAAGCTGGTAGCATTTAATTTCCACTTAAAGCAGGAACATGCACCTGATACAACAGTATTCTCCCTATAGTTATTTTGTATAGGAAGGAATTCCTGACATTGCCTTGGTAACGTAGAGCTGGGCATCCTCAGAACTCTTTCACTTCAGTGTATTATGCCAGCTTCCCAGAGATACGTGTGGCACATAACCAAGTTTGTCCCTGCATGCCCTTGTGTAATTTATGGCAATAGGAAAGGGTACTGCTTGAAACTGGGAAGCTTATGTTATGGAAGTTTGCTTGGTATCGAGTTCAGCATTGGTAATGGATGGACTTTAACTACCAGGAGACTCTTAAGGGTGTGGCAGCAATTACTGAGGCAAAAGACTCGTCTAAAATGTGTGCCTGCAGAACCTGTTAAAAGTGTGGAGGCTTTCCTTGGAAATCTGTGGGATTCTAGTTGGTACAACCCATGTCACTGTTCAGTTTGCTGCTTAGAGGCAGAGTGAGTGCAGACTCACATTTTGTCTTGTCTTTGGCCTTGAATTTAAGGTAAGGAAACAGATTAATGTTATAAGTTCCAGGAACTAAAAAAAAACCAAACCATCCCATGGCTAGGTATTGCCACAGTGCCAGTGTCATATCTGGGGCTGCCAGCTTGCATCTGCACTGGGTTGCTTCAGAAATTACTTTGAGAGCCTTGTTTAAGGGAGAGCAGTTCCCATCAGGGTATAACTCAGCTCAGGTGGCAGAGCCCCGTGTGGGCTTTTATTATTGGCTTTATTGCTCTCAGGCTGTTCAGTTTCACTGCCTTCTGTGCTGCCCTGCATATATCCTGCAGCTGTGCTGAGGTGTAGCTGTAGGCTTTGATTCCAGGAGCAGGTAACCAGAAGGTAGCTCCAGTCTTAGTACAGGTTGCAGTTTGCAAATCCTTCTGCAGGAAGGTGAGGCCAAGCTGCATGGAATCAGTTTAACAAATCATGGGAAATCTGGGGAAGATTCTTGACCTGTTAGACTTAATCATGTCATAATATTAGTTTGTATTGATTAATCTTGGAATATATCTCATGCTATATAGCAAAGAAAGAACTTTTTCACTTCTAAGAAAAAGCAATAAAGGTGACTAGAAGTCGTATACTGTCACTAAGTGTCATTAATTTTTTAAAAACTAGTACTGTTAGTCTTTCTTGCTGTTGAATAGGGAGTAACCTTTTCTTTCAGAACTAAGAATAGCTTTAATTTTTCGCTGCTCTTCAAGCTGTGAACAAAAGTTCAAAATGTACAGACCTCTAATTCAGGCAGATAACAACTTGGAGTACTTTCACCTAACAGCTGGGATTTTTTAATATCTTTTTTAACCTTTCTGATGTAACTTCTTGTTTGTAGAATCAAAGCTTTTGTAAATCCCTATTAGGCAGCAGTATTTGAATGTGCTGTGCCACTGCTGTTGCGAAAGGGTGCTTTTTTGCAGGTAACTGTCTTAAATTACTGTGGTTTTTACTTACTCTGTAATCTACTGTTAAGGTTTTTGCTTCATATAAGCAAGAAAAAAGATAAACAGGAAGACAGAATACCTCTTGTGCAGATTTGCCACTTTGCAAGAATGAAAGAGAAATTGCCTGTGCAGCTGTATCAGTGGGTTTTTAGAATGAGAGTGGGCTTCACTGGGGACATGGTTGTAGTGATTCTTCATGTTCAGCATTTTGTAGCTGGGGTTTTTGCCACAAACAGCTCCCCATACTAATAGAAGTTGCTTCCTTACCATGCTATATCTGTGAAATACTTAGGATCTCTAAAAGCAAGAGTTGAGAGTAAGTGCTGTGGTGCAGCTTTTTAAAGGTAATAAATCCTATTAAAAAGAAACAGTGAAACTATATCTTTGTAAGCTAAATAACTTTTAGTTTGAAGGGTGTAATGAAATTGAACAGAAGCCCAGATTTCTTCAAGAAGAATGAAGGTCATGTGTGATCATGCTGTTTGCACAGGCTGATTTTTGACAGCACAAATGCCAGCATTCTCTCTGCTATACAACTTCAGATCTGTTCTCTGTATTGAAGTCAGCCCATTCCAGAAAGTTTTTAAAATCAACCTAATCTCTATTCTGATAGTCTCATTTTTTTTTCTCTACTTACCAAGTGTCTGTTCTTCCTTGCACTGCCCTGGTACTAGTTTGTTCAACTACCTACAAATTGTAGCTGTGGATGTTGCGTCTCCTAGTGTAGTAGACCTTACATGAGAGCGAAGATGTTTTCAAAACAGTTCAGGAGAGTGCCTTGATGCTTCCTCCAGACTGGGTCATGCCTGTTGTTTGCTACCCTAAATGTTTCTGCTGTTGGATGCTGCTGCTGAGGTGTTCATATTCTGACTCTGGCTACAGAATAATCTTGGGAGTGTAGCACACTGAAACATTATATATATATATATGATCTGTCTCACAATCTCCTCCATGCCTCTTCAAGCTCTTGTTCTGACCCTGAGACCTTGTCTGATGAGGGCTGGAGAAATTATGGAAAAGCTCTCTTTGAGCAGGGTCTGAGCCAACAGTTGCTACCTATCCCTGTAAAAATTCAACAGTTCCAAACATTTAAAAGGCAGACTGATTTTGGGGGCCTTGTAACAGGAATGCCAACCACTTTCTGACAGCATCTGAAGTCTTATTGTAAAGTATAAAAACAATTCTTAAGTGATGCTTAAGGATATGTCTACATATATAATACTCAAAAAGAAAATTTAAGGATCTTAATTGCACTGAACTTTGCAGTGTTTGTGTTTTAAAGGTACAGCATTTCAAGTTTATTTTAGCCAGTTCAGAAAATGCCAGGAAACAAATAGAAATAAAGGTAAGTTGAAGTAGGGGTTGCAGATTTTGTCTCTGTTCTCTGAAATCCATCATGAGGTCTTTAGATGATTCTGTCTTTTGAAATTGTTACTCTTGCACTGTATCCTCTCCTACAGCAGGTTAGTTCACTGCTACTGTGTTTTGCCAGTATGATTTGGGGGTGTGTGGAGAATTGACTGACACATGCGCCAGGTCCTCCTATATAGGAATGCTGCCTAATATGCCAAATTCTGGTATTTAATGATGTTATTATGAAAATGCATTTTTTGCCCCATATCCATAGACTTGAAAAGTAAATTTTGCAAGTATACAGTTAACTTTTCATGCTTAGTTGACACAGTCAAATGCTATTTCCAGACTGTTGCTAGTATTAGGTAAATGATAGAACTTGCACTTGGATATTGGGACTAACTTAGGAAGTACTCATATGAAGCTTACAGAGTTGAGAAATACAAAAGTTGTTGTGCCTGACTTTGGAAAGCAGCGTGCTGCTGAGTGTTTCCCATGTTTTTTAATGCAGCTTTCCCTTTGTTTCAGGTTACACGCCAGGCACCCCGTACAAAGTGTCCTGTTCTCCCACCAGTGGGGCAGTGCCACCGTACTCGTCGTCACCGAACCCCTATCAGACTGCTGTGTACCCAGTCCGAAGTGCCTACCCACAGCAGAACCCATATGCACAGGTAACCTGGGCAGCACTGTGTGTGGTCCCTGTGATATCTCTGTGAGCTCTTCCAGCTTTCCATCACTTTCACTTCTTTGTGCATGGAGAGAATTTTAGCTGCCTGCAATAAAAATTCTTAATACAGTGATTTAGTGTGTGCACAGTTTTACAGTCTCTCTTGCATGGCAGGTACTCAGCACTGACTGGTAATGTGTTCAGTCTTTCAAGAGACACTAAATTCAGTACTTATCAAAACATGTTGGATCCTGTAACTACCTATGTCCTGATCTTTGTTTTGTCAAAAATTGTCGTAATTTTTTTATGTGGCTTCTATTGTAATTTCAGGGATTTACCAAGGCTCATGCTTGGGAAGCTGTTGAAAACTATTAGAAAGGATAGAATTAGGACACTTTAGTAAATGTGATATTTTGGGGAAAGTTTGCCTTTGCATAGTGGAAACTCACTTGGCTTGTGAGCAGTAGCTGAAGTAAGCATGTAGCAAGTTTTATTCAGTCTGCTTAGTGTACTTGGATTTGCCAAAAACATTTGGTTCTTTTACTAAAAGCAACTGAAAAGTGATGAAAACATGAGGAATTCTGTCACAGATTAATATAAGAAAAGAATCAATATGAAGGGAATGCATGATGAATGAGCCCTTATTGTTGAAGGTACAGTCAGCATCTACAAAGGTCTCTACTTTGATTGTTATCCTAAATGCCATAAAAAAGGATAAAATGTTACACTGTGAATGAATCACAGTTGTAATAGTTAAAATTAATGTTTTGGCTTCTGCTCTGTAAATTCATTGCATCTTTAGAGTAATACTTTTATTTTATGATACATTTGTGAGAGAAAATAAATTATATCTTCCCCAGCAGATACACTGTAATTCCTTAATGTACTATTTTTTCTCCAACAGCAAGGCACTTATTACACACAGCCTTTATATGCAGCACCACCCCACGTAATCCACCACACCACAGTCGTGCAGCCCAATGGAATGCCAGCAACCATGTATCCTGCTCCCATCCCGCCGCCCCGGGGAAACGGGGTCACCATGGGGATGGTGGCTGGGACGACCATGGCAATGTCAGCAGGTGTGTGCACTTCCAGCCATTGCTTTTGCTCAGTGAAGCTCTCCTCTGAGCCTGGGGTGGAGCACAGCCACATTGCAAAATGTGGTGCCACAGGTGTACTTGACAGAAACATACAAATGTCAGTTCAGCTGGATTTGTGCAGTGTCTTCTGAGTCAGGGTCAGGGTTTGTTCTTGTTTAGCACTACCTTGATCACCTCTAAGGATGGATCCTCTTTCCAGAATTAGTATTATGGGACAGTAATTGCTCTTCATATCTGTATAGAACATCACTTACTCTTGCACCCTTTGCATCTCATCATACCAGTGTCAAGTGTGACTTCCTCTTCCCAGTGCAGTTCTCTGTGCCGGTTGAAAGCAGCAGCCTCTTAGAGCTGAGGAAAATGCTCACCCCTAGTATCACAGACCTTCCTTGTCTTGAGATATAACACTTCATGTGTTTGCACTACCTGCAGGTTCTCTGTGTCATGGGAAGTGGTCGGGGATGTCTACTTATTGCCACAGTCTTTTAGTGGTAGTGTTTAGGAGGGAATGGTCTTTAACCAATAATTCAATCTCATCTCTGTTTGCTGAGGGGGGTGGCATGCTTGGTTACTCACTGGGTGTTAACTCACAAAGTCCACATTCACTCAAGGGACACTAATTTAGAAATATAAAAGACAAGAGCCATAAGTTTGTTTCTAGATTCTGGTTTCTACCCTGTCAAAGTTATAATTTAATGTGAGAAACCTCAAAACTAGAGGAGTTAAGTGTCACAAACTGAACTAACATTAGAGCTTCATTTCTGGGGGAAAAGCCTATCTGTAATAATGCAAACAAGAACTAATTTATTCTGATTATCAGTCAGGTTCTCTACCATCAAATATTCTTAATGGCACATAAAGCCTGCTGTGGGAGGAATTGCTTATATTGCAGGGTTTCTGCTAGAGCTATTTTTGAGTAATGAATGTCTTTGTATGCATTGGTCTAAACATCCACTGTGCTAAAATGGCCCCCTTGCATAAAGGTTTGAAGAAGAGTGGGATTGGAGTGCAAAATGATACTGGTAACTTTGCAGATGAACAAGTTTTAATTGTCTTTAAAATTAACTTGTTTTTCTCCCCTTCCCCCCCCCCCTTTTTTTTTCTCCTCTACTAGAATATTTGCTTACTGAAAAACTGTTCTCTTCATTCTAGGTACTTTGTTGACAACTCATTCCCCAACTCCAGTAGCCCCTCATCCAGTTACTATGCCCACATACCGGGCTCCAGGAACACCAACCTATAGTTATGTGCCCCCACAGTGGTGATCATCCTGGCAGTCAGTGTAAGTTACATTGCAAGCAGTTAATCTTTCTTACAAACAGCAGCACTGCAGGTTCTTTTGGGGACATTTTGCAGATGATAAGCAATGGGGGGTGTGCTTCTACAGTATTCTAATTGAGCAGGAATACTCAAACATCCTGTTGGGATTTCTTCAGTGGTCTGTCTTCACAAGTCATGAATCATTTAGTGAGGTGTGATTGTCAGATATGAAAGAATGAGCCTTAAGTTGGCCTTATTAAAATACATTTGGAAGTAAATATATTCAGTATTTTGGAATCATTGGTAATTGCTGAATTCAGCAGTATTGTGATTAGTGAATGAATCTATTTGACTTTGTAGTCTTTTCTGTGATTGGCTAAATATGTAGGCAAGGTGTTTTGCCTTGCTCAGAGGGTGAGTATTCCTCACAAGCTGCTGAAACAGATAACCTTGAGATAATTTCATATATTCACTCTGTTTCAGGTAAGTATCAGTTCATACTGTGTGCAGTCAGCATGGAAAAAGCATTTTAGCATGAACCAAAATTTAGATCATGGGTTTCAAGAAAAGGAATTTTAAAATCTGCTATAATGTGACATGGATTTTGGGGGTGTAATCTGTGCCAAACTGACACAAGGACTAATGTTTTTGTGATACCCACTTCATTTCTCGTTTGCTTGGTTATTTTTAACATAAATTGAAAACAGCTTCATACCAACTGAACTTGAAATTTTCACTTTTAGTCTATTTAGTTTATGACAAAAGTTAACTTTGTTTTAACTTCCTCTGGATTTCTGTTTCAGCAGTTATAAGTGCAGAGTTCTGAGATTGCAGGTGACTATTCCCTTTGAGTTAGTAATGTAGCAGCCATTTCTCATTTTGCTGTGATGCTACATAGCTGTCTGCAGATCGAAAGTGTTTCACATGTAGTATTTCAGTCCAGGGTCTTACATTACATGAATATAAGAAGTGAAAATTATGCTGGGAATAAACTCACGTCTGCTGGTAATTAAATTTAGCACAAAGTACCTTCTTAATATTGTGTCTTCTACATTAAACACAATGGTGGTGATGACAGAAAGCTGGATTTAACATGACAAGAGCAAGTCCATGTAGTGTGAACTTAAGCCCAGAGGGTTGTGTCAGCTAGCAGGATAAGTGCTAGGGTAACATTGTTTAACACTTAACATTTGTTGGTGTATGTGTGTATCAGCGTGCTGCATGCAATGCTAGTGTGTTCTGCCACACTCAAATAATATTTCACCTAATTGAGAGTATTTCCCACTCTTTTCCCCCCTCTTAATGTAGGTTTAAAGATGGGAGATATGCAATCAAGAAATTGAGGTTTAAAAGTTGGTGCTGAAGCCCTCATGCCTCCAACCAGGACTTTCCTTCTGAATGCTTTCAACACTTGGCTAAACACTACTAATTCCTGATCACTGAAGATTTTCCAGTGCTGCATATCTTACATCTTGGAACTCCAGCAGTTAGTCTTAAAGCAAATCCTGTTTTGTGGACTGTCTTGCAATTTTTTTAGCTAATTATAATGATAAAAAGGGAGTATAAATTTATTCTGATCCATATCTAGTTGAATGCATGTTAAAACACAAAAACAAAGCTTGCTCAATCTACCTGCAGTGACTGATGCAAAAACCATCATATGCAAATCCAAAGGAACCGAAAAGTATTTTACAACTTGTATCACTAATGCACTGTTGTAATGTATGCAGGGTCTCACAAGGTAGAATCATGAAAGTGAGTTTCTTTCTAGAATACCATAACATTAATTAGATGAGCGCTTCAGCCTGTTTCAGGTTGATGGAGTTGCCAGTTTCAAAGGGGCATATTGTTATTTAAGTGATGTGTTCTTTTCAAATCCAGCTAATAAATTGGAGCGACTGGAAAATGAGTCAGATGAGCTGTAGAAATCCCGCACACGATTAGTTTACTTCATACCTTTTCATTTTCATTGTATGAAATCAGTGTTACACAGATGTTCTTAAGGATCAGAATGAAATGACAAAGGTAATGCTGTGTGTGCCAGTAAATGAAGGCAAACTTCCTTGAGGCAAAACTCGCTCTTAGGAATAGTAGGAGGTGATAACACCTGCATAATGAATAGCATGTCCTGGGGAGATTTCTAACCAGTACTATCTTTCAGATAATGCAAGATGTGTCAAAGTGAGACTGCCACACAGACTGATAGAAAAACACTTCCTTTTAGTTCTCAGTTGAGCAAATTCGTGCTGTTTTTCCTGAAGAATGTTGTAGTCAGTTGAAAATGTATGTGCAGTTGATCCAGCTTGCTTTCCAGAAATTTAAGAAGTACAAGGGCTTTCTGCAACAGAGTTCAGCTGCATGTTATTCTGAGGAAAGCTTGTGTGCCTGATGAGTATGTTAAAGGGGAACAAATCATTTTAACACAATTTCCTTATTATCTACCTGCAGTATGGTCTATGGATACTCTGTAGTAGGGCTGCCAGAATAGAGAGGGTTTAAATAGCAGTTTCATTTTACTTTTTTTTTCTTGAAAAGATTTGTTATTGAAGTAGGATCCATTTGTTGGTTACAGCCTTTTGATGCGTTTTCTTAGTATTTTCTTTTTTCTTACTTCCTAAATTGCACTTGGAAGCACGTAAAATAAGACTCGACTGCAGATTAGCATTTTATTGCAATGAGTCATTTGTGATATTCTTTCTTGCAACTTTTAAAGTACCTCAAAGCAAATGCTGTGGGGATAAAGGGCTAGCCTTGGAACCCATTTGTATACCAAAATTGTTATGGGGAAGATTTTAAATTTTTAAATTTGAATATTGCACATTAAAACCGAGGTTCTTCTTAAACCTGCTTGATTTACAATTCCAGAAAGATGCAAATTTTTTTTATACATTCTGCCTGCAATAAATTATGAAGTAAATGGATATAAAATGTTGTTCCCTTTTAAGCATTTACACAGAGGTATATCAGGCTGTCTTGTTCTCGTAGGTTAACTTCCATTCAGAATTAAGTTTTTTGAAGTCGTGTATCTTAGTTATGCTTTATTTTGGGGTGTTCTGCTCCTGTACAGGTTTGGCAGCTGATTTGAGGTAGGATCAGTGCTGATTTGGTGCTGCCATCCCAGTACTCTGCCCTGGTGAGAGGCTTGTGTACCTTCATACCCCATTGGTGGTTAGAGCCTTCAGTAACTTTATTTTTTACAGTAAGCACTCTCTGTATTTTGTACCCCTTTTTTTTTTTAATAAAGTTTAGGTTTATTTTGCATGAATCACTGTCAGTGGATGGCCCCCTTATTTCTAATGCCTTGAACATAACTATGTTGTTCGAATAAGTACTTTCAACCTTACTCATGAGCACTTACTGCAGCTTAGGGATCTCCATATGTTTTTATATGGAGCAGAAAATTATCCAAGACAAACTTAATTGAATCTGTACTGCTTCGTTCAAGTGTGTGTAACAATTCCATTTGTGTGTTAGATTTGCAGCTGTGATCAGTCAGGTGTGGCAGAGCACAGTGAGCACCAGCGCAGGGTGCTTATCCTGAGCGTGGTTTTAACCAGGAGCTGAGGGCTGCAGCAGGGCTGTGTTGGGGAGGAGCTGTGAGGGCCAGGCTGGAAGTTTTGCTGTCTCCTGTCTCATCACCATAAACTAAAGTTTTGAAAGTCATAGGAGAGAACTTCCATGAATGCTGCAATAGAGAAATAGTTAAGGAATTAATATAACTTCCTATATATTTGCTCTAACTTCAGATTCCTAAATGTCACCTTGGAATTGGTGTCTGTATAGTATTCCATAACACTTAGGCAGTCTCACTTACTTGAGCACTTTTTTTTCTAAGTTGCATTATGGGATTCATCCAGGAGGGAGAAACTGTACCTTGTTCAAAGGTACTGCACCTTCCAGTCCTGAGCGATTCTGATCCTACTGGGAGGCTGGAGCTTGTCTCCAGGAGTTGTTATGAAAAGTAACCAAAAGCACAGTGCAGGGGGACGGGGGGAATATGTGTATATATAACTATCTTAATGGTATTTTGTTGCAAATAGTAGAAAGCATGGATATAAAACTGCAGTGGGGGAAACTGTACATCATTAAATAGGCGTTTACACAGTGAGGGTCTTACGAAACATTCTCTCCTGCTTTTTATATAACATTCCCTATTTAGAATTCCTTTATAAATGAAAACACAGTATGTGTTTGCACTAGAGCTCCTCAGCAAATGAAAAGAGCTAGTGCAGTAGAGACATTTCAGATCAAGCTTCTCTTTTAAAAAAAAAAACTTTTATGGCAGCTTTATATGATTAAAAAAAAGTACTACTATAAACCTGGAGCTGAAAATAACTGTTGCAGCAATAACAAAGAGAAGTCCAAGAAATTTTTTTTTAATTCAAATTTCAGGTGTTGTGTCCAGATAAAGTATTTTTTAAAAACTGATGTATTCCCTATGTCAGTAAGAGCTGATGAAAATGTCTTTTAAATGTAGCAGAAGCAAAAGAAAAATGGCTAATTGGCACCAAAAAACTCCTAGTCCTAGTCAGTGTGGTGGTGGTTAATTAAATACTAGGAAGGAAAAGAGACAACGTGCTACTAGATGTTGCTTATGCTTGTTGTAACCCTCTCCTGTTTGGAGTTTCTAGGAGACATGCGGGAATGCTGTTCAAGAAAGCTTCGTTTTGAGTGTACTATGCAAGTTAAATGCTTAGATGCAGTGGTAGATGAAAAACATCCTTTATTTTAGTTGAAGTTCTTCCTTGTATTGCTTCATCCACCGAAAAAGCTAACAGAGCAACAGAAGCAAGCCACCACGTGTAAGTACCGGTGTGTGTTAGTGTTGTCAGGGTGGCTGATGGTACGGAGCTGTGCACCAGGGTACTCAGCATTGGCTTCTCTCCATGGAGCCTTCTGCCTTCACTGCTCCCTGGGTAGTAAGGCAACAGCACTGACTTGGAATCACTCTCCAGTGCTTCAGCACAATATTCCACACTGCTCATTTGGGATTTGCTCAACTAGGTAAGCGCAGCAATCTGATACCACCACCTAACTCTAGGGTCAAACTCATGCCAGGAGTGGGAACTACCATGTATGTGAAATCTCCCATGTTAGGAACGTGAGCAATAGTGGTGCTTCAGCTGGAGCTCGAGGGACAGGCCAGACCCCATGGCTGCTCTGTGGCTGCTTGGGCTGTGTTTGTGCAGTGTTCCTTAGGAAATAGCCCGCATCTGCCCCAGCCTGCTCCAGCATGTGTCAGCCAGGCAGGCTCCTCAGCCCTGTGGGCCAGCCTTTGTGCAGGCTTTAAAAGACACAGCAATTTCAGCTCATTCACATTGTTCTCATTAGGAAGTGTCAGTTTCTAATCCTGTGTTGTATCAGCTCTAGGCTTCCTGCAGAGCCTCTCATGCTGAGGAGGTAAAATGCCATGTGCCAGGAGCCCCTGCACCAGGGTTGGGCAGCTTGTGCACCAGGGCTGGCCCAGAGTGGAGGGGGTTCCCACATTGGCTGGGAAGGAGCAGGGACTCTGGGCAGTCTGGGTGCACCTCTGCCCAGGGTGCTGAGGGCAGGTAAGGAGTCTCCTGTAGGCACAAGAGAGGGAAGAGGAACAGTGCTTATCTGGGGACAAGAAACCTTTTCTTGTGCAGGTTGCATATAACACTGAAACATCTGAATTTCACTCGTAGTAAGGGTCCATTTGTGATTTTTAGAAGTACTCTAGACAATTTATGGGCCCTGAAGTTTCAACATCAAAAAAATGAACATGACTTTTCTAAACTGGTTGTGACTTTTGGGCACTTAACAGGCAAACTGGGAAAGCTTTTTTAGCTGGCTGCTGTACAGACTTGTTTAAAGTAGAAGGGATTTGTTAGTGGGTTTTTTTAATTGTAATGCTATTATTGGCTGCCCTCCTGTCTTAAGATCTAAAAAAGTGAGTGCATGCAATGGAAGTACAAGAGGCCCCAGTAATAGTTCTCCATGTTTGTTATGAAATAGACACAGGTTTCCTTTTTATGACTTTTTTTTAAACTGTCTTAGGAACAGTTGTATTGGTACTTTTTTTTTTTTTAAGTTTAGGTCAATGTTGTCTTCCAGAATAAGTTTTAAGGCATCACTTACTCCTGCATTGAACTATCGCATCAACACAAAGAGTGGAGATTCCATTCTGAGCCAGTTCAATTGTGAAAATTCATACTTTTTTATTTTTTATGCAATTCAATGAGTAGATGAGCTCAAGTTTAAATTCTTAAAAGCACGTTTATTGTAACAAGAATTGTTATGTATTAATACTTCAGTTTTCAATAAAGATTGACTTGTGTTGCTTATTGTGGTTTCTTTCCTACTGTCTTTGGTGACATCCTTCCAGAAAACATTCTGTGCTGGAGAACAGTATGGTACATTTAAACTTTTCAATCTGATGGAATCTGGTGATTGATGGAAGCAAAGCAAAATGCTGAAATGGGCTCAGTGACTTTTCTCAGTGAGGTTTCTTGATGCCTAGCAGAACACAGTGGCAGAGGCTCCCCAGTGGGGGGAGTAAGCTGCCCTAAGTTGTCCTGTCTGAAGAGTATAGTAAAGATGCGCAACCCTGCCTTGTTCCCTTTTGAGACATTTCCTGGGGTTTGAGAGGTTTTATTTTATAGCTTAAAACAAAGGAAATGGATCAGATGTAAAATTTGATAATACTTCAGCATTTGCTTCATACCAAATCCATGCTGTTTGATTGGAGAGGTGAGAGCCCCTGAGCAGAAAGCTGTTTTAAATCAGTGTCTTGAGTGTTCCCCAGAAGGAAAAGCACAGAGTAGGTGTGAAGTGTGGGTAATTATCCTATTTCTTTAGTGTGTGGGTGGTTGTAAAGCTCTGATGTTAAAATGGAATTGTGTATTTCAGGGGAACAGAATTAAGCTGCTTGAACTAACTGGCTATTTTCATTTATTGTAGGTCTCCAAAAATAACAGTAACTTACCTGGTAACCTTCTGGAAAAAAGCAACATGTGGAAGAGGAGGGTACAGCGTAACTGCATCAATCTGCAGGAATAGTGTTTTGTTGTCAGGATTATTGCTACAGGTAGTTTTAAGTAGTTGAGCTTCTAAAATTGTAGCCGAGCACAATTGACAGATTTTTTTTTTTCCATGTGATTTACCTCAAGCTAATTGTTGGTCAGTTATCCTGGGATTGCTTTCATGTTACAGGTAGATAGGTTTGGCAGTGCATTTTGGAGAGCACTGCAGCTGATGAAAATTCATAATCCTCAACCAGTGGGTTGCTGAAATCTGGGATGCTATAAGGGGAAAAGCTGTTCTTCAGAATGGTGCTGATCACTCTTGGGCTAGAGGGATTCTGATGTGGCTGTTCTCCTGAGAGTCTCTTGCTGTGAAACATGACTTGGTACTATATTCAACACTTGTGAGGACATGGCACTGAACTCTTAAGTCTCTATATATAGTTTCTTTCATGGTGGTTCTAAATGTATCCATGGAACTGACCCAAAATGGTGGCTCAGTGATGGTTTGACTTTTCCCTCTTGCCAGATTGATTTTGAAGTGGGTTAGGGTTAGGGTTAGGGCTAGGGCTAGGGTTAGGGTTAGTGTAATGTGTGTTACCCTCCCCCTCACTGACAAGTGGCTGTTGGTTACTTGCTGTGGAGTTCAGATGTATTGATAAGCATTCCCTCATTCAGGGGCAACTTTGAACATCTGAGACCAGCCAGAGCCCCTTCCCAGAAAGTATCTCCTCAGTTAGTGATTGGTAGAAATCAGGCAAGAAGATTTGAGTTTCAAGTTTTCCTGTAACTAATTATGGACAAAACTAAAATTTGCTATTTCTAACATCTTGCTTTAGACTCTAAACTCCATGGCTTGCTGTAAACAAAGTCAGGTAACAGAAATCGTTTCATTGGTGAGCTCCCTTGGAATCAGGAATGATGTATTCATTATTATTTAGATGGGAATATTTTTATGTAGGAAATGTCAGTGCTGGAGTGGAAGGTGTTGCTGAATTGCATGGATAAAATGGCTGACTCGTGTGTAGGAGGCTAAGTGCTTTCCAGGATTTTATTTCAGTATCTGTCAGGCTATTACCTATCCTGCCTTAATCATCCATAATAGCATGGAGGCCATGTGATGACTTCAGGTTTTTAATGTTTATTTTAAACAGCAGCCAGAAGTCTTTGGTAGCTGTGGGAAGTTGGGTTGTGTCACAGGGAGAATGGCAGATGCAGAGGGGAGGCTGTTGAGCCTCATGGGTACAAGGAACCCACAGCTGTAGTCCTTGATGGGCTAAGAGATACTTCCAATGCAAATGGGACAGAACTTGAAACTGAGCAGCTCAGCTGTCAGCTTAAATTACCACAGCTGGGCCTTCATTTTTGGACTATAATAATCTAATTTGTAGTGTTTTAAAATAGCTTTTTCTTTTCTGGGCAAGAAAGGTAAAATATGTGGACAAACTGGTGCTTCAGAAGGGAGGAGGGGAACACACTTTCCCCAAGTTTTGCTTTTGCCAGCCTTGTAAGAATTGTAATCATGTGAAGTTCCCAGCTGAGCTCAAATTCCCTATGTATTTGGGGATAAGGTTTTTCTTGATGGTGTTATTTAGATAGCAGGTATATTATTTCAGGTTGCTGGAGGTTAAAGAAAAAAAGCCACAAATTATTATGCAGCCTGGGTAATGGGTGGGTGCTGCTTAGGAGAAAAGAGAAAAGTAGGTGTGGAAGGATAGATAGAAGGAACTTCTAAGCAGAATGCTGTTACATAGCTCTGTGGGGTTATGGCAGATAACAAAGACTGATGCTGTATAGTCAGTGGGTAATGCTTTAAGGAGGATTACAGAATTATACAAGACTTAAAGTTGATAGCTTGTTTATTTCCCATCCCACAACTGTAAATGTAAGCAGTCACACACAAAGGTACATGGCTCTGGGGTAGGTACCACAGGTATTTCATTTGCACAGGCTGTGAAACAGGGAGCTGCTTTGGTAGCAAACTTGTGCAAAAGAGAAGCTCAGGATGTGTGGAGAGGAGGGGTGTAGTTGCCGGGGGCAAAGATGCCAGGAGTGTTAAGCAGAAAGAACAAGCAGCCTGCATTTTTCCTAGAACTGCCAGCACTGCCAAAGCCGTGGGATTTTAGTTATGTAGCTTGTTAGGGAAATGTGTGAGAGACACGGGAGAAACGAAGTGTGAGGTGTTAATGGCAAGGCAGGGCACGCTGGGATTGCTGTGCGGCTGGGAAGGAGCTCCCTTGGGCTCCTGCAGCTGTGTGGCTGTGAGTGGAAGGGCAGGTGACTCCAGGCACTGGCAGAGCATGCTGGAGGCATTTCTGTCTTGTGCCAGGTCACACTGCTGGCTGCCACTTTGCATTGCCTTCACTCTGACACGAGCTGCACTGATTGGTCTCTGCAGCCTGGAAGATTGATTCCCTCCCCACAGTGTCCAACTAATAGAGCACCACGGTGCCTTTAGGGGGTTAAAATCAGCTGAAAATGCTTCCATTTTTTTCAGTTGATTTTTATCCACTAACAGAGTTCTTATTTGTTAATCCATTACTTACCTGAAGACCTGACCCTACAGCTTTGCTTAGGCTGGGAGCTCTGGAATAGGGAGTTTCTGTTGGTAGGCTGGTACAGGACATTGTAGTTGGTATTTGGGTTGTACCAGTGTGGTACTGCTGATGGCAGCAGCAGTGGTGAGTCCTGCCCACTTTGGTAGAGAATGTGAGTAGCAGCAGGCACAGGCTGAGCCTCCAGCAGTTGAAAGAGGTGTGAGTGGTTCCCTCCTTAAAGCTTTAGGAGTTACTGTTCTACCGTATTCACCATCCAAATGAGCTTTGTAATGGCCATAACCCACATAGTGAAACTTGACAGGAGAATTAAAACAATTGAAATAGTAACAATAAAGAAGAAAGCACTTGCTGGCTGCTGTCCCACCTCCCAGGTGCTGACAGCTCCAGGGTCTGGGTGGTGAGTGGTGCAGTACTTGTTCAAAAGACTGGTACTTGCATACCAGTCTTGCCCCAGACTTCTTGAATGATGCTGTTAAATGAAGATGTGCTTCCACTACATTTAATCTGGAGGAGCACAGCCTGGTATTTTGACATATCGGATGAAAGGCCTTTTTATTTAAAAAAGCTAATTTCTGTCGTTCTGGCATCCCAAGAGATGAAGCAGTTTCAGTCTGAAGCTGAGATTCTTTTGTTACTCGCCGGTGCCTCAATTCTGAGTTAGCCCTGTTGGTGATAGCGAGGCCTGGTTTTCAGGTGTTTTGGGGAGGCTGTTGGGACACCCAGGTGCAGGTGGCTGACACATGGTTGGCTCCTGGATGACAAGAGTGCTATGCCGGCTGTGCAGAGCAGTGTCCTGGACAGTGGGAATCTCCTGCAGTGGACTTGGTGAGGCCATGGACTCTGCTGGACACAGATGGTGCTCCTCCTCAGCTGACACCCCACTGTCCTTCAGGGAATGGACAAAACAGGAAATATATTAAAGGCTGCTTTGGGGCAAGTTTCCTCTCCATGGGAATTGACCTAGTTCTTACTTTGAGTTAGCACACAGTTTGTGCTGGTTTTGATGCTATTAGAACTTGAACAGTGTATGTACCCATAGTGTCTGAATCAGATATTCTAAACTTATAGTTCAAAATAGAGAATTTTTTTTTCCTTTTTTTTTTTTGGTCAGAGCACATATTACATTATTTAGCAGCTACTGGTTCTCTTCACTTAACTGGTAGCTTCAGGAAATCGTTCTTTCAATTGATTCACATGCTTTACATAATTCTGTGTTTTATTTGACCAAATGAAATCTGGGCAGATTTAGGTCATTAAGAAATACGGATTTTTTAATAAAAAACTTCCTAAATTGATAGCTACAGAAGGAGAGGGACAAATAGAGCCAACAGCCTTAAAGAAAAAAGCCCCAAACCACGCCTGACTCAACCTCTTTGTCCTCTTTATGTAACTCAGTGCAGAACTGTTTTTCTGAGTCGTTCAGCTGCTTCTACCCTAAATTTCAGAAGGATTCACGGTGTTCAGACCCATGTCAGGAGCTTCAGTTTGTTTCATGTGCAAATCTGCATTTCTGGCTCCTGTTAAAGGTTCAGCTCGAGAGAAAAGGATGCTGATGTCTCACAGCTCTGATTCTTCGTGTTTCAAATGGGTGCTTCTTGTAGAACTGGCATGATGGTGTTGTCCATTTAGCTCCAAGAGCTTGTTAGAGGCTCACAGGCCAGAAACCCCTTTATCACAAATTTAGCTGATGCCCTCGGGATCTGCTCTCTGTGCACACCCCCACTCCGGCCTGCACACGTGTTCACCCTGGTACTGTTCATTGTCAGAACAATGGGAGTAACCCCAGTCAAAATCCAGGTGCCAGGGGGAGCAGGAAGGAAACCTGGGGTTGGTTAATCTGTTACCACCATCTCACACACAGGTGCACTTTGCCATTTAAGAGTTAACTTAGGGGGTGAGATGACTTTTGAGTAGCTAATCACTTCAAACCTAAGGAGGTTGCATGTGACCTGTGACAGTTTGTTCAGAAAACACTGAGGATTGTGGGGAGAATTGGGAAGTGGTGCTGGCTATTAAAGGATGATATTTTGTGATGAAATCCTCTTCAAAGCAGTCTGTGGTGTGGGCGTGTTGTGCACAATGGGTTTTGAGCCTTACCTGTTTCTCTGTGTTGCTGCTGTAACTCCACCACTTTGTGTGATCAGCTTTTATACCTGATCTTTGTCTTGCATAGGGGATTGGATCCTAGCTCCAAATGTGGTGTGCAAGACTAGAATCCCAACTGAAGACACTTTTTAGAAAGAGTGCTGATAGTCAGGTGGAGACTAGAATTCTTGAAAAAGTAATTAACTGTCCATTGACTGGGATGCTGTCTGGCCAGAGAAGTCTGGTTTGGCACTTCAAAAAATTCTGTAAAAAAAAATCATCTCTGTAAATCCAGTCAGAGATTAAGCCAGTTCTGGAAGAGCTGATAAATGATGTGATTATTTAACCACTAGATGGATATTTACTGTTCAGAGTATTGCTACACGTGTAATTAATAGTAGCCAATTCTTGTGTGTGTTCCAGCAGGGGCTATGGTTGTTGCACTTCACAGCTGCTGCTCTCCACAGTCCTGTGCTGTCACCCCATTTCCCCTGGGAGAAGAAGTGAGGATTTCTACCAGAGTGACTTCATTGTAGATGTGAAGTTGAGTGTATTAAACAACATTCTGCCTAAAACCAGATCAGATATTGCAGCACAGGGAGCTTTGAACAGATGTCAACGTTTCCTTCACACTCAGGACAGAGTGGTTTTGAGCAGGGATATAAAGAGAATTTAGGAGAGTCGCCATCCTTGAGTGTACCCAGATGGCAACTGGTCAAGGCTATGAACAATCTGATGCATTGTCACAGCTGGTCATGCTCAGTCTGGGGGGTGTGGGATGTGTTCCTGTATCTGTATTGGGGAGGGGATTGTCTACCCCCCTGCACTTATTATGCAGCTGATGATAAGCTCAGAAAATTGATAATTTCAGTGCCAACAGGTTTTCTTCCTGGCCAATCAAAACAAACATACCATGGATAAGGAAAGGAGGGTGCAGACACTTAAGGTAAACACAGAAATGACAATTGCCTCCTGTTACAGAGTGGCGCTGGCTGCAACTGCGTGACATACGCACGTGAGTGTGTCTGTCTGTCAGGGTCTCTTGGTCACCATCTCCCTGTAGGTGTCTGTGTGGGTGTCTGCAAACGCCTGGCAGTGCCTCGGTGTGTCTCCTGTGCCATGTGTGTCTGTGGGGGTCGTTCAGTATCCCTGTGGCTGTGTCTCTTGGGGTGTGTATGTCTGTGCATGTCTCTTGTGCTAACACTACTGTAGCCGCCTGATCTCTTAGAGAGTGATTTTTTGTTTTCCCCCCCCTCCNAGACCAGAGAGTGACCCTCTGGTCAGATCCCTGTGTCCCCCCTGTCCCTCTGCAGGCTGGCTGCTCTGAGGTCGCATTCTGGCATAGCCCCTACGGCCAGGCAGCCACTTGTGGAGCTGCAAGTGCACAATGCCCACAGTGCCTTTGAAAAGAAACAAGTTCACACAGATATACGTGCTGGAGACAAACACAGGCTGAGAGTCACTTTTACAAGTTTCTTTATGAAATTAAATGTTGCCCCTGGTCTTGGGCCAAAGATATAGTGCAAGAAAGGACTTTGTACATGCTACTGAATTCAGATATCCCTGGATGACCAGACTTTGGTCAGCTACAGCATCAACAAACACTGAATTTCTGAGCTCTGCAGACAGTTAGTGCTCACTCACCCTTGAGTTGGAATAAGCAGGTGTCTTCCTTCCACTGCCAGGATGTCTCCTAATCTCGGGAATTCAGTCAGTATGGCTTCTAACTCTCACTATGGTAAGGCAGATCTTTCCTTTTGCTAACCAAGGTTTAAATTCATTCTTTTTGGCCACCGTTTGAAACTTAGGTACTTAAAGTGAGGTTCTTTATGCCAAATTTAGGCCTTTATAAAGTGGTTTTCCATTTTTAAAAGTGTTAGTAACACTCTTTGAATTTGAGAGTCTGTGGGAGTTTGCATAACAATGATGTTTCAGAGTTGAACTGCAGACTCTGACTTCTGGGAGCTAGGTTTGCAAATATTGACCTTTCTTTAAAAAAGGAAAAGAAAAGAAAAACACAAAATGGGTGTCAAGTTAACAACATCTGACAAGAACAATTACAGACTTACAAAATACACAGTTCTGATTTTTACCATAAATAAACACATTACAAACAATGAGCATTTTCATTGGCCAGGAAATATGGCAGAATGATGGAAAGACGAGAATGTAAGGAATTGAGTATGGTATTAATTATTAATTAGGCACATTTTTCTCTAACTTATATAACTCAAACCCATTAGAAAGATGATCTTCGACTTGACTCATGCTGCAAGTTGGCACAGTTTAATGTAGGACATCGCTCACCAGTGGTGTTGAACTAAAGGAAGGGAGGAGGTCACAGTGCAGTGCTCACTGTGCTCTGAGTGCCTGCAGAGGCTGCTGAGTTAGTTGGACACGTGGAAGAGGATCCTATCTCTGAGAGATGCGGAGCATGGGGGCGGGCAGAGTAGAAGGGTTTATCCCTCCTCACCATGGACTCTGAGCTGTTCTGAGCATGGCAGTGGCCATGGGGCCAGTGGGTCCAGCAGCTGCCAGCCCCTGTGACAGCTGCCAGCCAGCAGTGGTGGCCACAGCGGGAAGGAGTGAGTCCAAGTACAGCTGACAAGCAAAACCTCTTGGGCTGCAGCCTGTCCGGTTCCCTGCTGCGCACTCCTGGAGCTTTGCCTGCCAGATGTTGTGCGGGGCTGGCTCTGTGGAACCGGCATCAACGCACGCAGGTGCACCAGCACCCCCACGGCCTCACCTCGGAGCCAGCGTGGTCAGTCGGGCTGCAAAATAAATAGGGAAGGCAGGAGCACATGTGCCATCCTCTGTAAACAAAGGATTGGATGAACCTGGGCTCCACTTCGCAGGACTGACAGATAAAGTGCTTTCTCAGAAGGGGTTCAGGAACAAATACGGGGCTGCCCCTATTTCCGGAAGGGTGTCAGCCTGCTGATGTTCTGCCAGAAGTTCGAGGGCTTGCGCTTGGGCTCTGCCAGCATGAAGACCTGCTGCTGAGGGAGAGTGGTGGGCAGGGTGGGATGCTTCTGCCTCATCAGGAAGTCGTAATAGGGTCTGGTGACAGCTGGGAAGAGGAAATAGGAAGCATGTTAGTTGAACACAGCATTTAAGTCTCCCCCAGGCCCCATTAAAGCTGCAGGGCTGTGACTTGAGTTTGTCTTAGTGGTCCCCTTCCTTAAGTTTATCCTTACGCTTAGCAGTGCCTTTTAGGATTAGAGCTCATGTGGAAGGCTCAGAAATGCGCTGCACAGCTGTCAGGTCTTCTCCCAGCATGACAGCAGGGCTGAAGAGCTACAGTTCATGACTGGTGACAAACTTAAGTGGTGCTTTTGGCTGTGCTGGGAGAAGCAGCTGCTGTGCAAGTGCTGCTGCTGCCTGTTACAACCTGCTGGGCTGGATTTCGGAGTAGGAATGGTCAGTGCCTGCGTGATGGACAAGGTTGTTCTGTGCAGTCTCCTGTGATGCTGTGCCCCAAGGACTTTGCTCTCTTAGTGTAGGCTGGCCTCCTTCCAAACTTCCCCATTTGCAGCCAAATCTTATTTCTGACCTATTTTGACATTTAGCCAAGCTTTCTTTCAGGAAATGTGGCTGGGCTTTAAGGGCTGGCTGGTACCACCAAGAGGAAGTGGTTGCCTCTGTGGGTTCAGAGGAAACCAAGTGACACCTCTTCCTCTGAACAGAGAGAAGGGCAAGGTGGCATCAACAGGGCTCTCTTCAGCCAACAGTGCTGTGGGCACAGGAACCTTCCTTTTTTTTGCTTGACTTCCCTCTCCCTGACTGCTGCTAAGTGACATCTCTGACAGGACGAGAACAAAGAGCTCTGCTCAAGCATGGTACCTACCCCTGGCACTCTGCCCAAGTTGCAAGTTTCAGAGCATCTTCCACAGGCACATTTGCCCAGGCAGGAACAGTCCCTGCTGCATGACCTCTGTGGCCCTCTGTGCATCATGGGGATTACTACAAAACTTGCCTCTTGCCAAAGGGAACGCCCTACTGCTGGGAGAGCCTGGCTCCCAGGGAGAGGCTACGCACTGGCCTTGGAGCAGAAACTGCTGCTGATTTGCCAAGTGGCTCTCCTGGAGTTAGGAACAGGCTCCTGATTCCAGCCATCTGAATCTACCAGGAACTGTAGTGCAGATTGTCACCATCTGGTCTTCTCAAGAGTTTAATGCCTCTTCATTGAAACCACTCCCATGTAGAAAATACAGAACCACCCCCCCATTCTCACAGTGTTCTTGTGTTCAGGTGTAACTCACCCTTGGGCTTCCCAGCATGGTGCTGCTTGCTGGCATTCAGCATTGCCTGCTTTTTCTGCATCTCTGTGATTGAAAAACCTGGAAGATAAAGCAGATATTTGTCAGCAGCAGGTAATTTGGTACCTCAGGGGAAGACAAATGCCTGAGGTGAGAGACCACAATTACTGCCAAGGCTGGGAGGGCACAGCCTGCTCTCCCTGGCCTGTGCTGTGCTGCACAAACACTACCCCCGAAGGGTTTGCTGCCTGCCCCTCAGCCCGTGCTTCACCGGAGGGAGAGGCCAGTCCAAGCCAGTGGTAGCTGAAGTCTTAAGAGATCACACTAGGCTGAATGAAGAAGGATTTGGACAAAACAACACAAATCTTCTTTTACAGTGAGACCTCTTGACTGAACCTGTTCTATGTAGACAGCTCCAGGATGGGCACTCATACTGTTTTGGACCCTGTGTGTAATGTACTGACTATTTTGTCAGCCATGCTTGAACTCCTTAAGACACATCAGCCTCCCTGAGGACAAACTGTAGTGTTGGCTCATGGTGGTTTGCAGTTTTTTAATTGCACAGATTCATTCAGAATTTGCACCTCAGCAGTCCAGAGCTGCTCTGAAGCATGGACTGGCTTCTCCCCCCTTTCACTCCTCACACATGAGCTGGTAGGTAAAAAAAAGATGAAAACCCAAAAATAATACTAATAATTAAAAAACCCTAGTGTCCCAGCACTGCTCCTTCCATACCTGTCTCCTGGTCGAGCTGCACTTGCCTCCTCTCATTCTCAAATGCCTTCAGCCAGCGCTGCTTCTGCTCGGGCTTTTTTGCACAGAATAAATGGACTTCCTCAGTGTCTCGGCAGTGCAGCTTAAATGCATTTTTCACACTGATATTGAAGTCCTTGTCCTTCCCATCTTCTACATCCAGTATTTCCATGTCATCCATGTTGATCCGACTCTTATAATACAAGATGTCCCTGCGCAGAAGGTCCTGTAAGAGAGATCACAACAGATGTTGCTGTTTCTTGGGTATGACAGCGTATTTAATCTTCTAGTACCATTACAGTCCTGTAAAAGAAACAAATACTTGATTTGAATATATGGAACATTCAAGTGTTCCAAACATTCAATGCACGAGTGCTGAGCTGCTGTGGGCACTGTTGGGAACCACAAGGCTTGTGGAGTCAGGACAGGCTGGTGTCTGCCCTGAAGACGTGAACGAGAAGCAAGTTTGGGTATTACACGTGATCCCAAATCCTCATTAAGCCTCTGTCAGCAAACAATATTTGAATCCTTCTGTTCCAATTAAAAAGGTAAAAAAAAAAAAACCAAACACATAATTAGCTCTTGGTTTCTTGTTGATAATGCAAAGTAACTTTGAGAACAGTGATTTTCATGCTTAGGTTACCTGGAGCTACCTGGATGCCGTGGAATATGCAAAAAATGATTGGCACATTCAGAACTGAAATTCCAGAGGAAGATACCCTTTGTTGGCTCCATGAAGGAAGATTTCTTTTATTACTCAGCTTATGAAAAACAGCATGAGCTGTACTTAGAGACTTAAATGTGCTGTTAACATGGCCTTATTGACTGCCATGGCCCACAGCTGTTCATCAAATCTGCAACTTTTTCTGAATACAACGCTGAGGTTGAAGTTCGGTTGAAAAACAAGGTGGTTAACAGAAATTGTGTGACAGCGCTCATAACTGAGTTGTATAGAATAACCCCACACTAACCCCAGAAGCAGTGCAGTACTCTCCTCTTTTGCTGTGAGAATTAGGCCAGCACCTGATTGCTGTGCTCAGAACACCCCAGGACCTCAGAGAAAAGACTGCAAGGACTGCACAGAGAAGGCTCGGTGCCAGGAGCACATGAGGCCAGGAAGTATTAAGGAAACAAAGGGCTGGAGAGGGAGCTCACTTAAATCCATCAGCACAGCAGTAGCCAGCATTCACAGGTTACCTTCTTGCAGCAGACAAGCTGGTGGTCAAAGAGGAAGAACATCCTCTGTTGGCTCTTGGCTTGAGGGTGGGAGATTTTGGCTAATTCCCCAGAATAGATGAGTTCTGAGCTTCTGACTAGGACATCTTCTCCCTGAGAACAGCACAAAGAACAGGTTGGTCTCAGCCATCTGAAAGCGGGAGCCTGTAGTCTTACAGGAGCACCTCAGCTTGGCTGAGGGGCCTGAATTCCTGCTGACAGAATTCATCTGGAAATAAGGGAGAGCCTCTGTGCTGGAGGACAGTCCTTGTCACATCAGGGAGACACTGCCCTTGGCAGCTGGGGAATGGGAACTGAATTTGATTAGAACAGTAGCATGTTAATTTTTTTTTTTTAATCTCCTTTTCCAGAGAGTCTGCTCAGAAAATCTGCTCCCTCCCAGACATAAAGGAGGCACATAAGCAGGGAGCTAAGAATTTAGCCTGACATCCTTGGGCAGGGAGACAGTGTAGGTTCATTGAGTCTAGGATTTAGAAAATTACTATTTTGTTTCTTTTATTTAGCAATTTTTTTAATGAGTCTACAGGGAACCTTGGTTTCCTCTGTCCCTGTGCCCGAACTTGCCTTCCTGCAATAATAACTTGTCTTATTAAGAATTATGGGGCAATTCTGCTCATCTTGAGAGTTTGAAATCACTCAAAATAGGGGGCAAGAGAAAAGTAATAGAATTTCACTAACCTACATGATGATTTCCTTCTGCAAGGAAAACGAGGGAAGCAAAAAACCCAGGGAACATGCAAAGGCAGCTGGTCTAGCCAGCTTATATGCTAGACCTACTCAGTTATACTAAAAGATCATATCTGTTTAAATAAAAAATAAAAGACTCCCCACAAAGATGGACAGAGAGCTGAGGTAGAGCTAGACAGTAAGATGTCACTGTGGGGAGAAGCTATGGGAAGGGCGGAAAGGAGCAAGGTGGAACAGCTGACTCCTTGGGCAGGGAAGTATCCTACCTCCCAGTCCTCTATGGAGCTCTGCCACTGAGCGATTTTGTCGATGTTCTCCAGCCGCCGCTTCCTCTCGTTGATGAGCTGAGCTACATTCTTCATGGCGTTTAAGGCAGCCTCGACATCCTTAAAGTCCCTGGGGAGGGGCAGAGACTTTAGGCTTGGCAAAACAGCACGTGGGTGTTGTACCTACACTCCATAGGAGAGCAGCCTAGCACGGAGCTGGACTGGAACCAGGAGTTCCACTTGCAGCCTGTCCCAGCTGTTCTGTGCTGGAATCAGAGGCACCTGTTCCTGTGGCAGCTTCTCAGACACTCACTGGTTTTGAGGCACAGTTTATGGTCTGGTACAAATCTAGGCCATTTCTGGGGAAAGGAAGGGGGTAAATAATCAAATTTAGCTACAGAGATGTAAATACAAATTGCTGGAAGAACCTCCAGGGCTTTCCAAGTCTCATGTTCTTTCTGCAACATAATACAACGTATTCACAATGCTGTTTCCATGCAGGGACTGATCTCTGGTGCAGAGGTGAAGCAGTTCAACAGTAACTGGCTTGTTTCAAACAGGAGCTGATGGTTTATCTGGCAGGGTAGGACAGAGGCTGATCTGCCCTCCTCCACACACCATCTGCAGCCACCAGCTACTTCTGCTGAGTTCAGAGCAGCTGGGAAGGAGCTGAGCTGCACAACTTGGCTCTAAGGCAACTCTCAAAACATCTGTGCACTTCATTAAGGAGCTTTCTGCTCCAAGGTCAACTTCAGACAACATGCTTAGAGATTTAACAAGACACGCTTAAAATTATTCTGGGAAGTACCCAGGCTGCAGTTAGGAAGGTGAAATTAAGTCAAACCACAATGGACCAATAACCACACTTTCATACAGATTTTTCGTGTTTTCAGATACTTAATTAAGTGACAGTTGTTTGAGCCAAAGGCACTGCGTTCACCCTGAAACTGAGTGATGGATTTGGAGGTTTTGGAACTGGCACTGATGGGGCACCAAGTGTGCATGGCTTGACTGCTGCAGGGCACAACTTCCCACTGGTGAAGTGTAGCTATGTGGACATTTTGGGATATATTCAACCAGTGCTTTTGGAGGTGAAGTTCTCCACACCACCAGCAGAAACATGTAGCTCCAAAGTATGTATGTGCTGTTATCACAGGTACATGAGCCAAATCAAGTAGAAAAGGGCCATTATAAATGGACCTTTAAATCTTGATCTGTGACAGGAAAGCTCAGTGCTATTGTAGTGAAAAATTATGTATTTTATGACATAAAAATACTTTTCTCCTGGCTTCTACAAGGTGACCCATAACAATTGTGGTGTTGGCTACAGTCAGCCACTGCCCCCCATGCAAGATTTAGCACAAGCCCATTTCCATGAGAGCAGCCTGGCCCCTTCCCTCCCTGCCTCGCTGGCCTACCTGTGCTGGGGGTTGGTGTACTTGAGCAGCTCGGCCAGTTGCAGCGGGTACTTGCAGATTTTCTGCACGGGGGTCAGCAGGAACCCGTCCAGGGAGATGTCGATCATCTTCTGCAGCAGCCGGCAGGCCTCGAAGAAGTAAACGTACTTGTTCACCTTGGTGAGGCGTGACAGCTCCATGCAGGCATTGGGGTGGTTGTTGCAGTACTCGGAGTAGATCTGAAACTCTGTTTGCTGCAAGGGACAGGGAGGGATTTACTGCCCATGCTCCCCAGGCCATGCCCTGGCACAGCCTCCTGTGCATGTTCCCTGCACAGGGAGCTTTTTGGTGATTCATATCCTTCCCAGAGACCTAAAGCTGGGAGCAGGTAGGGCATGTGACAGGTTCAGCCCCTGCAGCTCATCTGAGAGACCCAGACATTCCCACACATCCTGGTCTGAGCTCATCTGAATGCATTTAGAGCCCAGACCAGCCACAGATGAATGTTTTACAGCCCAGACCAGCTACAGCTGATCCTGCACTGACCTGAAAATACCATCACTGCAAACTCAGGTCCCGCTCAAGATTTTGGAAATTTCCTACATTTTGTGTGAAGTATCAAGGTTTGGCAGGAATTACAGTGTTCAGAAGACGAGGTGCCTTGAAAATGCTCTAATGCTCTTTCCACAGCCACAAGAGCTACTGGTTATTTCTTTGAGGAGTGGTTGAACAGGGTGGTGGGTGGTGACATTTGGTTTGGTTGGATGGGTCTTTTTAAAGAAAGCTTCAGTTCTGTCAGATCAATTTCTAAACCCTCTGGTTTAATCCATGTTCAGCTACCCCTTCCCCATGAAGTCAAATTTACTTACATATTCCAAGAAGCATGAGCCAACCTCACTCAAATGTGGGTGGTCTTTGTTAAATTTCTTCTCTAGTGCTTTAACAAATTTCTTCTGGCACCTGTAGATGTCCTCAATATTCCCAAAGATTGTCTTCAGCTGCTCTTCTGTAAACATGTCTGCTCTCTTGCGGCACTGCTTAATGTAACCCTAGGAGAAAACCAAATGGGAAAGCTTCCTGGGCATCTGCTCTGTGGTAACAGAAAGCCTCGAGGACTGCAGTCAGGTGTACACCAGGTTCCTGTATTCCCTTCCTGCAGAGATATACCCATGTTTAACTACTATTTCCTCTAATGTTATCCTAAACATGATAGAAACAGAAGCCAAGGCACAGACTCGAGGCAGCCCGGGCAGTGCTGTAGCCCATACCTGAAGGAGTCACAGAGCTGCTTTCTCTCTTGCTGAAAAGCCTTTTATGTGTTTGCAGGCAATGGGGTGCTCTGACCCCAGCAGTGGTGGATTCAGACCGTTGAAGTCCAGTTGCGGGTCTGGTTTGGGTGCCTGTGTGAGGAGCTGCCTGACTGACTCCAGGCAGAGGAGAGCACCAAGGGATGGGGGGACACGGCAGCAGGAGAGGCTTTGTCTGTAAGTGTGTGCTCCTTGCCCCACCTGCCTCTGCTGGGAGCCACCACACTTTGGTACCACTGCAGTGGAGAATTGTTCCTGCAAAAATTCCAACTACCTCCGCCCCCCCAGTGTGTACAATGGATGTCTTTTAGAAGAGGTGTCACAATATTCAGCATATTTGACAGTAAAGGACCAAATTGGCTGCATCCCCCAGTTGTTTTGATCTGAGCACGACTTGCCTGAAGGCTGGAGTTGCTGATTGTATACCTGAGAACACAAATTAGAGAGGACAGCAGTGCTAGACATTTACTTTTCTCTGGCTTGGGACATTCAATTAATTCCATTTAATCAGAGCTCAAGTGAGTGCTCCAAATGCAGAGGCATTTGGGATTATGCTGTAATGAATTGTCTTCTATTTTCTGGTCATATAATGCCATTCAGCAGAACTGATGAAAATACAGTCTCTTTTTCAGAAAAGTTACCTGCTTACAGTCCCTTTCTGGGCAAGAATGGAACCTACTCCATTATCCTTCAGCCAAGTTCTCACAGTCCCTCCCCCCTTTATTCCTTACCTCACAAATGTCCTTCAGGTGCTTAATGTAGTCTCTCTCTGTGCTTATGATCTCATTGATGACATTGGTCCTCATTTGGTCTTTGGTGGTCTGGCCCATCCCAAAGTGTCGGGAGTCGTCCTCTTTGCCCCCCTCGACCTTCACGGGATAATCTTCCATGGGCTCATCCTGGTTTACTCGCAGCTGTGCAGGCACACAAGATGTTCACCGTTTGTACTGCTAAACACAGCTGTGCCAAGGAAGTGTGGGACAGTCGGCTGAGTGGCAAAGAGTGAGCTCGGCTAAGGTGTGAACAGGGTGTGTATATTGCCTGGGAACATTTTCCCCTCCGGGAAGCTGAGGCCAGACAGTCACTTTGGGAAGGGTACTTTGAAAGCCACAGGGCAGCTGCTCCCAATGTGATATGGGTGGTTTTTCTTGTGGACAGAAGTCACGGGAATAATATGGAGTCCTTCAGGAAGTACACATATGAAACCGGGAAAAAACTGTTTATCGAGTGAAATTTTCTTAAATATTTGAAGGAGTACTTCAGGAGGGAGGGGACAACTAGTACATGGTTGGGTTTTTATCTAGTTTATTGTTCTCATACTGTAAATAACAGATGGCCCCTCGGTATCCACTTCCTGAGGATTATTTAAAGAGAGTTCATTGCTAAAGTAAAAGCAGATACAGCTGCCTGTGGGCACTGCCATGGGAAGGAAGGGCACTACACGGCAGGGCTGTGTGGGACTCTCGGTCCCCCCATCAGATGGCAGCACAGCACGAGCATACGGAAAGAGCAGCTTGGAGAGCCAGGCTGTGCTCCAGAGTCTGCTCTGCCACAGCCGCAAAGGGCCCGAGTTAAAGCTGGCACCTACTGGGGCATTTCACCTCTGAGCATTCTTTTTTGTAGTACTGTTGCAGCTCTCGCAGTGCCCGTGGGAATACTTTGTACATGATTCAAAGGATCAATCCCAGCACAGAGAAGGAGTGAAAGATAGGAAGTTAAAACACACATAATTATAGGAAATTTTAGTACAATGACACAGAACTGCTGTAAACTTTTAATGTAGTTTCTTCTAGGCTCTATGACTTACCACTTGATACAAATACACCTACATATAAAAAACAGTGCATACCCCTCCTGTGTCAACACAGATTATTACATTTACTCACTGCTGAAGCCCTCAAGATGTGCAATCCTGGTTCTCCTTCACTGTGAGCAAGACATTGGCAACTCTTAAATTCAGACCTCGGCCTGAAACTCATGTGGAGTGACAGAGTCCTGCAGACTGACCCAAGCCTCCAGACATCCCAGCCCTCCCCGCAGTGAGCTTGAGAGCCGCTGGTAATTAGCAGGAAATCTTCACCTGGATGCTTGAGTAAGTGTTGTAATTCCTCTGTTAAAAGAATTTCTTACTCTGCATCCCTAATGGCTAGTACTACTCTGCTTTACTCTAAGATATTATGACAGGTTTTTCCCAGCCGGGACAACAATTCAACTTATCAGTAACCTGAAAGCAAAAAAGTCTGTGTTTTCATTGCGCAAAAAAAAAAAAAAAAAAAAAAAAAAAAAAAAAAAAAAAAGCAGTTTTGTCCCCACCAGTGTTGAGGTCTTGGTAATCTTACTTGCAAAACATTCCACTGTTGTTAATAATTATCCAGCTGAGACCGTCTCCTGCAACCTATAACAAAGCATTTCAGAAGTGCCCCACTTCTCCAAGGACTTTTGCTACAGACACCAGATGACCTCGTGTCACCTTCTTTCAGCTTCACCAGCTTTTGGGTCACTTGTTATCTGAAGTGACCTGGATAAAGAGCTAAAGGGCTGAGAATCTCTGCCCGTAGGCACATAATTGCCTTTGTAGCACTGAGGAGCCTGCCCCGAGGTGGTAAAAGCCATCAGGCACCCACACCTACAGTCACAGTCAGGAGAAAGGAAAATGCCTTTCTCCTCACAGCAGGACAGCGGGGCACAGCAGTTACCACCCTCCCACATTCCCGCTTTCCCTCCCACTTGCCCTGAGAGCTCAGATGTGTTTCAGAAAGCTCAGTTAGAAATTAAGCCTCTGCAGTGTACAGTTGGGACTGTCTGGGCTGGTCTGCACAGCTCTTCTGTGTGGGCTTTGTAGCCGGCACCAAGGGATAGCCTTGGCCCACAAGCACTGAGTGTTTTAGATTGCTCCAGATGACCGCTGAGACATTTTTTGTGTCCTTCTCCTTCATTTTTAAGTGCCTGGAATACAATGCTGTGTGACAGCCCAGCAGCCTGGTGTGCTAAGACAAGGGGCATATGTCAGTCAGGTGTGTGCATGCTTTGGATGTGGCATTGCACTGGCCCCAGCACCAGCTGGGGAGAGGTGCCTTTGGTGCAATGCTCATCTATATTGCCTAAGTGGGCAGTGAAGACCTCTGCCAGCTGCATCAGGGATTCCTCCAGGAGAGTGTTGCTTGCTCCTGGAAGTGGATGCCATGTGCTTGGGCACAAATCAGCCAATATACAGATGGGTAAGCAGGAGCCAGGCTGCAAACCACCAAACAGGGCAGCTCCCCAGCTGGCACAGCTCAGCTCAGGTCCACTCCAGTCTGGAGCTGAAGCCTTTGCCCTGCATTACTCATGTAGAGGGAGTTCTCCACACTGGTGGCTGCTCAGCCAGGAGGGCACCCTGTGCTGTAGCCACTTGTAGAGGAATAGTACCAACACATCCTGAACCAACTATCTCTAGCAGTGAAAGTCCTCAGGAGTCACCACAGGACAGTAAACCTGGAGAAAAAGAACAAACACCTGGTGCTAATGGAGAGGGCACAAAGAAAGATCAAGATCTTACCCGAACAAAGCTGGCTGGAAACCAGCCTTCACTGTCCAGAATCCTCCCCCACCACCACTCCTTGTTGGTGGCATCCATTACTTCGATAACATCGCCGGCCTTGAATCCCAACTCTTGGTCATCCATGGTGACGTGGTCCCAGAGGGCTTCTGCGTACACCACGCTGCCATCGCTGATGAGCTGTGGGCAGAGCAGGTCACACTGTCAGTCCCCAACAACAGCACCGTGTGCAGCGTGGCTGCTGAGCAACACATGCCGGTAACTCTGTACTCCCATGGGCAATGAGGAGTTGGTGCAAGGCTGGCCTGACCCTGCTCTCAATAGCATTTATTCAGAATCACTTGGACACTCTACATTTACTACCATAGAAACATAAATTTTGGTATTTCATACCACTGACTTTGCCTCAGCCAGTAAACAAGGCTCAGTGGTACCTTGTTTGTGGAGGATGCTCTGGTGCTCCCAGTGCAGCTCTGCTTTGGAAAGCCTTGAAATAAAACCTTGAGCATCAATATTTAGAGACATACTTCAGAGCAGAAAGCATTCAGATGCCTCAGAGCTGCTCTGGGATGGATGGAGGCTTCAGGCTTAAGGTGGTTAAATGCAGCACTTAGGGTGCTTAAAATAAGACTCCTGGAGAGTTTTAGGTTATTATACTAAGGAACAACAGTTACTTACTACATGCCCCATAGAGGCCCTATTCTAGGAAAAACAGGACCCCCAACAATTAAAAAAACCCAAGCCAAGACCAAAGCGCACGTGGCTGGAAGCTGCAAGGGAGCTCCTGAGCACAGTGATGCTGTGCCTGATGCCATTCTCGACCATTCACACCTGTGGGGTAGTCAGGTAGCACTTAGGTGCTGTTGCACTGGTGTATCTGTGGGCTGGTCCTACTGGCCACTACAGCAGGAGTGCCCTATGCCACTGGTTTGTCAGGTCAGTCTCCCTTGAATTTCAACAAGTAAAGAGTACACACAGAGTTCCCAGGGCCTGAGTGTATCTGGGGTTGTCTGAACACCAAGGATTTCCCCAAGAAGGCAGAGTACATACTGGAGTTCTGTTAAAAAGGACTTGGCCATTGTGGAGTGGCAGTGAAGGCCTATTTTTCTCCAGGAAAATGATGCAATGATGGGAAGACAACAGGAAGACAGTCTGTGAGGCACACGGGGGAAAGAGAAAAGCTGTAGGAAGCCCACTGTCCGTGGTAGGTGTCACAGCACTGCAGCAGCCTCACCACAGAACACGGGCCAGCTGTGCTCCCTGGGCTGCTCGGTCACCCGGAGCCATCTGCTGCTCTGGGTTACTGCTTCTGCCTCTCCACAAAGGAGAGATGCACATTGGAAAAGAACGTCAGGATAATTGTGAACTGAGTAAATCAGAGGAGGCTTAACGAGGCATTTGAAAGAAAATTGAAATGCATTCTGCCTTTGGATAGCAAATGCCCCTTCACTGAACCAGAAACAGCTTAATGCAGTGTTTCCATTCTGACAAAAATAACAGGATGATGGGGAAGGAGAGGGTGAGAGGTTCCCAGTTATCTACACAGCCAGTGTGTAGCCAGAGCGAAGTGGGATGCAGTGGAGTGATGCTATGTATATCTCTGTGAAAGCAGGGTATGGAGATCCATGTGGCAGCAAAAACAAGAGGGTTACTGATGTGTTACAAACAACAGAAGAGCCTCAGAATGGTCATGTAGAAATTAGAGCCTCTCCCCCCCCCATAAAGGTGCTGAGATCAGCCCAGCTGAAGTGTGTCTACACTAAGGCACACAGGATGGGAAACAAACAGGAGGAGCTGAAGGCTGTGGTGTAGAAGGAAAACTATAGGATACAGCTGCCACCACAGAAACATTGTGGGATGGCTCTCACAACTGGAGTGCTGCAGTGGGTGGCCATAAACCCTTGAGAAGGAACAGGCATGGAAGGAGAGGCAGTGGGGGAATGCTGCGTGTGAGGGAGTGTTTTGCCTGTCGAGAGCTTGATGATGGTGATGACCGGGTTGAGTATTTCCCCTCTCCTGAGGGGCAGCAGAGAAGCAGGCACTGAGCTCTGCTCTCTGGTGACCAGTAACAGGACCCACAGGGACAGCCTGAAGCTGTATCAGGGCAGGTTTGGGTTGGATATCAGGAAAAGGTTCTTTCCCCAGAGGGTGGTCGGGCACTGAACAGGCTCCCCAGGGTCACAGCCCCAAGGCTGCCAGAGCTCAAGGAACGTTTGGACAATGCTCTTAGACACAGGGTGGGATTGTTGGGGTGTCTATGCAGGGCCAGGAGTTGGACTTTGATGATCCTTATGTGTCCCTTCTAACTCAGGGTATTCTATGATTCTCTGAATATATTTATCCATGATCTGGATGAGGGGATTGAGAGCACCCTCAGTAATTTAGAGGTTTTGGCTTTTTAACATAAAGCAGCGACAACTAGAGTAGGGAGGAGAGTGGATGTGAAAGTGTATTTTTCCAAACTTGGCTGTCAGACTTCATCTCCAGAAGAGCAGCTGGGCCATGGATGATGGCGGGCATAGCTCACAAAAGAGCTCTGCTGCTGCTTTGGGCAATCTGCCTGCGCACAGCCCATCCATTTGCTTTGGGACTTCAGGGACTGGTGCCTGTGCAGACCACAAGCTGAGCCCAGCTCCTCCTGCTGCAGGGAGGGAGAGGTAACAGGGTGAGGAGGTGGCTGGAGCCAAGCACCTGGCTGCCCCTCTGGAAGGAGCTGATTAAATACTCGGATCTCACTCGCAGTGCTGGGCACTCACCTGCACTTGGGTGAGCCCCACACCAGGTGCCAGCAGCTGCTGCCATGCCCTGCTGCAGGAAAGGATAGCTGTTGATCAGGAAGTGGGCATAACCTTTGGAAGAGTGGCATCCAGCAGGTTTTTCAACATCCAGACTGTGACCAGTACATACAGGACATGGCTCTTTCTCAGACAAAATACCTTTGCTCTGTGCTTAAATATGCCAGCCTGGGTCAGTGCTCCGAGTATGATGTGGAGGCTGGCACACACACTGTGACCATTACCAGAGAGAGACTTCCTCCAGCACTGAGATGATCACACAGAGCACTGATGATGTGAAGGCATTAATACCACACAGTGCCAAGCTGTCACAGCTTGGTAACTCGATGAGAAGACAGGAGACCAAGCCTGACCTGGCATTAACACTCAGCTCCCAGAGCCACATGGTTCTACTCAGAATCACTGAAAGCCATGGGGCTGAGTAGAGAATCCTGGTATTTTAATCCATACATTAATATTAATACCTTAAATTTTTCCTATTCAACAACAGCCATGCAATAGATATGATTTGAAAAATAAAGGAAGTCACAACTGTGGGATCATCAGCCTGGCCAAATAGGCAGGCTAGACACTGCCAGTTCTCATGTAAAGGAATAAATTTAAAAAGTACCTGAACAACCGGCCAGGATTTGTTTAACTGACAACAAACACCATGTTTCTAGGGAGGAATGATCTATATGGAATAAAGCATGAAATAGAGAGCAAAAAAGATTTCATCTGTTCTTGGGATTATCTCAATTTAATACAGCAGCACTCAACACACCTTCATCTGTTCAGGCTAACAGGTTCTGCCTGGTTCCCTCCCTGCTTCCTCCTGTGCTGGTACCCTGGGGTGGGCAGGGGCAGACCTGGATGCCGAGCAGTGCTCAGGGATCACCGTGGGCTTCTCTCTCCCCAGTTCAGGCTGTGCCTTATACTGTTCTTTTCCATTGTATCTAGTACAACTCCTAGGCTGATACAAAAATACCAAATACACCCAGTGAAACAGCCCCCTTCTCAGGGCAGGTACTGCTGGGTAGCTCTGAGCCAGGACTGGCATTTACATGGCACAGGAGCACCTATGGTGCCACAGGTCACTGCAGCAAGGAGAGCTGCCCCATCCTCCCCTCGGGGCAAGCTGCTACGGGAAAGAAGGTCAGGACTCCCCCCACCCAGGGAGGATAAAACACACCAAAAGATAAAAGGGTTTTGGCAAAATGTGTTCGAGGTGGCACAGTCAACCGGCTCTGCTGAGGGAGCTGCTGGGCTTCCAGAGGAGCACGGGTGGAAGGGAATGCTCACCGCTGCCAAACACGGCACCTCCTCGGCTCAAAAGGCTCAGCTCACCACACGTTTGATCTTTGCAATTAAAGCAAGGTTCGAAAAACAACTACTAATTTCCATATGAAACAACATTTATGTGCTGGCTTTGTAATGTCAAGGACAACTCAGTACATGTTCTTGAAGAGGCCCAAACAAGTGTATAGCAGAGGAAAGTTAGAATACAAACCAGCCACCCCACAGCTGCTCTAGCTCTTGCAGCTGCAGTGGGGAAAACAATCAGAAATCAACTTTTTTTCTTTGTTTATAAAAACATTTAACTTTGTAGACAGCAGCATTTGCAAGCCAAAGGCAGCACTAACACAGATGCTTTGAATCTGAAAATCGAGTGTTGCTCTGCTGCTGCCCTGGCCTTTCTGTGTCCCCACTGCAGCCCCAAGCTCCTGTTCCAGCCCTCCCCGCTGCGAGGGGAAGGGGCTGGGGCAGCTCCTCCCGTGGCACAGGTGGAGGGAGAGGATGGATGCAGGGCTCCTCTGAGCAGTGGCTACACAGAGGATGCCAAGGAGGAGATGCAGCCAGGGCTGTTGCACAGAGCTGCCCCCAGTCAAGTCCATTACATGTGGGCAAATAGATCTGGCATGTCAAAGGCCATTCTATTGGCTTGTTTGCATTGCAGCTACTTGGTCCCTGTTTGGCTCAGGCTGGACACCTTGACATAATTACCTTGTGTGTCCTGGTCTTGTTCTGACAGCACCTCCAGGCAATATTAACAGAGATAAAAAATCTCAGCAATTTAGAGAAGTAGTGATGAAGATGCCTTTAGGAAATATTTATCTTTGAGCTACTTGTTTCTATTTGAATAAAAATTGAATAGCTTTCTCTTGACAATGCCAAGTACAGCAGATCATGCAGAGCTAAAAAATAAACCCAGGAGCATCAAAAGATCTGGGAAAAGGGAAGTTCAGGGAGAAGGTGCCAATAGAATGGAATTTATTTCTCAGCTCTGTGATCCTAAAACAGACATGTTCCACAAAGAGCACCTGAGCCCAGCCCTTCCTGGTGAGCTGAAATGGCTGCCATGAAGCCTGTGCTCATTGCGTGACCCCCTGAACTTGTGTGTTACAGACTGAAGCTGAACTGGTCCAAACATTTAATCCCTGCAGCAGTCCTGATCCCAGAGGCAAAGCCCTCCCACAGCTCCAGTTCCTTCACCAGTTACTTTGCTTCCAGAGCTTCTCCTCTGCCTCTCTCATGCAAGGAGCAGCAGAGGAGTGAAAAAAAATTACTTACACACTTGCCCCAAAGCAGTGCTTCATTCACACAAATACTTATTTTTTCTGAACATGGGCAGAAGCCAACTGGTCTCTGCCTTGAACAGAACCTATGGGACAGTTTTAAAATTGTACTGACAGCTTGCTCTTGCTTCCTCTCAAAACTTTTACCCTCACCGTCTAATGATGGACAACAGAGATGAAATTTATCTCGCAGAGCTTCTGTCATCTGAGCAGCAGGCACTGAGTCTGAAGGAGTTAACTGGATTGTCTTTTGGGAGCACTCCCCTTGTGGCGAGAGACAGGCACCCCCAGGAAGGGTACATCCTCAGCATCTCTCTTAGCACGACGAGCTAACCCAGCCCCTGGGGTTCCTGTCTCCCCTCACTGCCAAGCCAGAATTTGGGCTTGCTCTGCTAGACTGGAGTTGCTGTCTGGCTGCAGGGTGCCAGAAGCACCTCCAGCTCAGCAGCCACAGCAAACACTTGGTTGCTTCTTGCTGCTCCTCTGCCTGTGCGTGCTGGGGTAACGCAAGCCCTCCCTGCCTGTGTGGCAGCAGACACATGTCCCCTCGTGGGCAATGCTCATGTTCACTGCTTCATTCACAGGCCCACACACCCTGCCCCCAGCCAAACCCTGCCCTTGGCATTTGCTGCCCTTTTGCCTGCACTGTAAGCTGCATATTTTTCAGCACAGATTTTTGAGACTGATTAAGAATAGTGGAGGACTCTCAGACATTTACCAAGCATTGCAGATCTCAGTTCAAAATGTTGTAATTTGACAGTGATTCTCTTTAACAAATCTAAAATGTCAGTCAACAAAGATCTTAATTCAGCTAAGTGTGCTACACTGATATTCCACAGTGCTGCTTTTTTAATCAGTGCCTGTAGTTAAACTACTCATGTGACATCTAGTACAGCTGCCTCCATTTACCAAACATTCAAAATTTGTCATCACATTTATTTGGTAAGAACTATTTTCCACAAAACCACCCTGACTGGCATTAATTACATTATTCCCTTTTATTTATATCATCTGAGTCCTGATTCCCCCTCAGCAGTGATTTAAACAGATGGGAAGAGGCGGAGGGTCCCCCCCAGAGCAGGCAAGGAGAAGCTTTGAAAGCTCCCTTTATCCAGTGCTGCAGGAGGAGGGAAGCAGCCCTTGTGGGAAGTGGAGGAGGCAGAGCTGTGCTTCATGTTGCGTGAACCTGTGTGCAAGGAGTCTGGCGTGAGAATACCTGCCAGGTGCTTGTCCCCTGGGTGCCATTAAATGTGATCCTTCAAACTCCAGAGTGGGGCAAGAACCTCCCATTTCCTCACCTAAGATGTGGGAGCTGATTATTACAATGCAAAAGAAAACAATTTGAAAATTGCTTTCAACCATTTTACTTTTGGCTGAAATAATTCAGGAGAGTTCTTCTGAAAGAGTGAGGACAGTCACTTGTATCTGAGGACGACACCTAAATCACCTCCACCCTGTCAGTGCCCTCAGTACCTGCAACCATCACTCTCCCATGACCTGCCTGTCCAGGGAGTCTGCTGATTTGGGGAACTAAGATCCTTAAGTTTTGGCATAAGGAAAAGCCAGGAGCAAAGCCCTTCTCAAGCCCCGCAGTTAGTCTGTGACAGGTTGTCTTTGTATCACACTTTACAGTTGGACATTGTAGCTGCTGGTAGCACGCACAGTAAGTGAAGCTGTAAAATAGTTTCCATTTTAACCTGCCAAACAATCTGCCAGAGGACATTTGTTGAAACTTCTGTATATAACACATTTATTTTCCGGTGTAAGTGGAATGTATTTTCATTCTTTCTAAACACGTAGATACAACGCTGAGTGACAGAGAGACAAAATGGCAAAGGAATTCTATGCTGACAAATGTAACACAAACAGTATATAACACAAGTGACTGACTAAATGAGCTGCTCCCCAGGAATGTCTCTGCAGACCCATTTAAGAAAACATTGGCCCTCTCTGTCAGGGTCAGAAAGCCCAAACATCAGGAATGACTCAGAAAGAGAGAGGAGAACTAGGCAAGGCACAAAGAGCAGCATGAATCAAACGTGGGAAGAGTTTCTAGGCAAGCACAAGGTTAACAGACCTTGAAGCTGCAACAGAGACAGGTGGATGGAGGATGGCCATGAGCTGAAGGCTTACAAAAAGGTTATTTCTAATCCAGGCTGCTAGATACTCATTGAAACCACCAGGCAAGAAGCTTGGTACCAAAGCAGTACCTTTTCCCTGTGGTGCATAATTAAGCTGTGCCACAGGAAGCCCCATGGCCGAACACAGAGATGGTTTTTAAAAAGATTAAGCAAATGTATGTCCTTCAAGGATATTTGAACACATCCTGCCTAGATACAGCCCTTCAAGGACCTTAAACACACCTGGGAAGGCACATAAGTCAAAGAGCCAGGCCGTACTTGCCTCTATTCCTGAGCAGTTACCCGAGTCACAGGAACAAGTGTCACTGGCTAATCCTACAGACCCAGGCATTAGGGTAGTAAAATGTATCTCACAGAGCAGTAGGACATTAGGGTAGTAAAAAGCACAGAAGCAAAGAAATGTTGCCTATTCATAACATCCACAGATACTTCTTAAAAACAGTGAGCCCTGCAAATGTTCACCTGGCAGGCACAGATACATCCCGGGAGGTACAGCAACACTGTCATTCAGGAAAATGAACAGTGGCCAACACAGTAATTACAGGGACGTTAGGATGTCCCCTGGGGTAGGGCTGTTTCTGTCCTGACTGCGACTCCTCAGCAGTTCCACACAGCTTCGATGTAACAGATCCCACACGCTCCATCCTGCACGAGCAGCCCTCGCCAGGCACACACATCTGGAATAGCCATTCATCCCTACACATGGATGGCTAACTCCTGGCATCCTTTATTTTCTCCAGAAAGGAGGATGAAAGTGTACTCAGGGAAGCCTGGCTGTCCAGGTATTGCCTGGAAGAAAGAGTCCCTGAACACAGGTCACAGGAACAGGTCTGTGCAGCATCCTCACTCAAAATGTCCAGAAAGGCCTTTGCAATTAACAGCTCAAAGGACCTCAAAACCTCCTTAAAGACAGGGAACTTAAGTCATTCCAAAGCTCTAAATCAGCTTAAACAGCTTAAATTCATCTAAGGTCCTACAGTGTTTTTAACATTTTAAACCCATCTAAATTCTTAAAGTGGCTTAAGGAGCTTGAAATACTCTAATGCTTAAAAGTGGTTTAAGAATCTCTAACTTTTGGCTAACCACTCCTCATACCTCTCCCAGCTGTGGCACCCATCACTCCTCACCCAAGCCACAGAGTCCCATTTACCCCAGACAGCCCAGATGCCACCAGAACAGCACCTGGAAGTTGCCCACATACTCTTCTCCTACTTTCTTTGGTTTCAAAGACGGAAAAGGTGCGAGGCCTGCGGTTGAACTCTCAGGTTTGAACAAGACACTGACATAGGGCTCACACGTCTACGAGGTTTGTAGTTTCTGGTTCCAGTTTGGCTGTAGATGAAAATTGTGTCAGATTGCCTGACTCCCCACTTTACCTCACCAGGAGTTTGGAAGTCTACACTCACTGCAGAGGATGAAGCAAACCTGGTTAACACAATCTTTGCATTTTCTGATGCCCTGAATTTAACTGTACGACCTGGGAACAGAAATGGCCCAGGATGTCTCTGTTTGGTTGTTCACATGTTTAAGATCGCTGTTGCATCTTTTTTATACTACCATTTCTCAGACACCCAAGTAGAAACTATTTTCACCAGAAAATTTTATTTAATGCCACATTAACACCTTTCTGTTTCATTTATGTTTTGCCCATTCTCCTCTTGCTGCTGGCTGCAGGACTACCCTTCCTTTGTGCACTCCCACCAGCACATTCCCTTGGGATATTTCCTCTCCTTTTCCCTCTCTGCAGGAAAGCTCCTGATTCCACTGCTTCTCCCATGACTTAATTTTGAAATTTTTCCTATCTACCTCCTCCTTTGCTTTCTCTTTCATTGTTACTTCTTTAGACAAATGAGGAAGATACTCTATAGATCCCTCAGGATAATGTATCCAAACCAGTTCAGCTGTAGCCATTGTGACACGTGGATTTATTGAGGATAAATGCTGCATCCTGGCTCCTTGAAGAAGGAAAAGAAAAGGAACCATACAGGTCCCAATCTCTCTGCCTGCTGATGACTCTTGCTCTGCCCTTCCCTCAAAAGATACAGCAAGTTATAGGATCAGTTACTGCTTGAAGGCAAATTAATCTAAATTTATTTTACAAATAAGGTTAAAGAAAACATTTAAAAGCAGATACAAATTGCATTGCTAAAAAACCCTTCTGAATCATCCAAAGGTCAGCATCAAGCCCACAACACAGTGCATGGCTTTCCTTTCCCTGTGTGTACATGAGTTAATTGTAGTGGCACACACTGCAAAAAATATGTTGAAATCAGTTTTATTGCTCCTATCTCCTGTGAAAACATCTCCGTGGAATTAAACTGTGCCAAAGTCTGTAAAACAGTGGCAGGTGCTGGCAGACATGATGGGCCAGCACAGATTGTTTATCAGTTTCCATGACGTGACTCAAAGATGATCTCCCTGCCTCAAAAGGACCATGCACAGTTTAGTATCCATTTTCTTTCTTCACTTTTTCCGGAGAGAGAAACCCTCCCTACAGGGTTTTGGTGACACAAAACTTATAATTTCTACATCTACCACCACCCACATACCCTTTCTGGTGATCTCTTTCCCACTGTACACACACTGGGCTAGAGCCTTTCTTCACAGAACTAAGAATTGCTGTTTGTCCTATTGTTTGAAAATGGGGCAGAGGAAAATCTGAATAACAGAGAAATGAGAAGAACAAAAACGACCTTGATAATGTCTCACTGTCAGGCAAAGGAGGCTGCCTAAGCCTTTGTTTTTGGTTAATATTTGTAAATATAAAAATGAGTCATTTCTTTTGCAGTCCCCATGGAAGGTTCTTCAAGTTATGCACACCCTAGGAAAAAAAAACTTTTCCTATTGCAAGTGTCCTCTGCTAGGTAGATGACATTAAGGAAGCAGCAGCTTCCTGGGGTCTTCTGAGGCCCTGTACTATTATGCTTTTGAATGTATTCATTTTATTCATTTGTCTCACATCCACATCATCTGGATGATGAGATTTAATGTCTTAAACAAAGCTAAGGCCTCAAACCAGAACCACATTCCTGTTCCAAGCCACACTGCAAACAAGCCCCCAAACAGGAGACCAAAGCAGTGTGGCCCAGCTTCTCTGGTTCAAATAGGAAATCACACACCTCCTGCTGTGCACCAGGGTGCTTCCAGTCACCCTGACTCCCTCACAACCCTCCCATAGTGGCTGCAGCTTTTCAGTAGGACAAAGCAGTTTTGCAGAGGCAGCTCGGTTTCAGCCGGGCATGTTCTGGTAGGTCAGGCGGCGATGGACTCCTGCCATTCCCAGCACTTCTCTCTTGGCACCCAGCGCAAATCTTCTCACTGTGTAATTAGATAATGTGTACTATAACGAGTCCTGACTCCTGGGCACTATAGGTGTGAACTGGGACGATAAAAATACCAAGCCATGACTTCTTAGCAGCCTGTCTTTTCCTAATCTCCTGCTGGAACTATTTCACTTGGTGAGGTGAGGAAAGCTGTGTTAGGCTGCTGCTGAGAGATCCCAGTGTAGCTGCTTGGATCCACATGTGATGCCTCTATACAGTGGTTTTATTTCCATATAGTGTTTGCCACAACACTGCAGATACCCAGCATGCCAGGAATGGATCAGCTCATGGCTCAGAGCAAGCATGAACAGTCAAGCTCTGCTGTACCTGTGCTGCCTGGAGCTGCAGTTCCACAAAGGCTGTAGGCACAGGGCCTAGAAGTACCACTCATTACTGCCCCTGCACAGTGGCCACTACAAACCAGCACAACACACTGATGCCATCCCGACCCCTTCCTGAGCTGATATCCCACATGGACACAGCACTGAACAAGCACAAGCTTTTCAGGTGTGGGCACTGTGCTGTTTGTTCCATGCCCTGGGCTTTGCCCAGGAGCCCGCTCTGGACAGGTTTGGCTGCAGGAAGGACAGAGGGGGCTGAAGGCAGCCCTTGTTCCCCCAGCTGGTGGAGGCTCTACTTGCTCTTCCGCCAAGGGACAGCAGAGATTCAGGTACCCAGTGTGAAACCAGTGCTCTCTGGAGGGAAAAGCATGCTGGAAGGGGCATGCTAGAGTCTCTCTCCAGGGAGAGAGAAGGGGAAGACAGGACCTCTGAGCTGCTGCAGGATGGGTGGGACCACAGCCCTGTACCAGGCCCTTGTTCCAGAGGGGCCAGATCTCCTGGGTAGCTGCAAGGGAGAGCAAACTCCCAAATTCCCCTCGTTGTGGTCCTTCACACCTGACTGACTGCTCTGCTGAAAGGCTAACACCCTCTTGGTACATGGGGAGACATCTTTCCTTTAGCACCTCCAACACAGGTGAGCTATCACATTTATCCACACAAATGCAGAACACTTGCATGCATACAGCAGGACAGAGAAAGCCAGTGTGGTGTGAGATAGGTCCATGCCACCTCTCTGAGTCCCATTTCAGCCACTGCCAAATGCAGACACAGAGTGGGTGCACTGTATGTGACAACCAATCATGCCTGGAGCAATCCTGGCCAAAGAACACATACAAAGATTAATATAAGACACAATTTTATTCCAGTTTGCAGCACATTCTGTAGTTAACAAGGCCAGTGACATAGCATCAATAACAAGTACTCTCCCTCTCTCCAAATCTTTCTTTAACCCTTGTAAAGTGGCTTCTTTTGTTGTGTGTTAATTTTTTATTTTCTTTTGAATCCAAACACTGGAAGCAGTAATTAAAAGTAATTGTTGATGGTATCATCCTAAGTGCTTACTGTGTTTCTTATCTGGCCAGCTCATGCCTTGGATTCCAAGAATAAATCACAAAGACAGCAGATACCACATATCACCACAGAAATGAGTTTAGCCTGAGAGAACAAATTAGGCAAAGATACAATCTAAAGCCCAGATCTCCCTTTGGAAATGATGTCTTGGTCTCAACTCCTGTTCACAGATGCTCTTCGCTCTCACAAGGCTCAAAGCAGAGCAGTAGCAGAGCTCTTGCCTGTTAAACGTTCTGGTGAACTTGCCCCACGAAGTGGGCACAGCACATCCCTGTCCCTGCGGGGCTCGGCTCAAGGCACATCTCTGTCCCTGCAGGGCTCAGGGCACAGCACATCCCTGTCCCTATGGGGCACATCCCTGTCCCTGTCCCTGTCTGGCTGCGCAGCCAGAGCACCACAGGGCACGGGAGCAGCGCGGGCACAGCCTCACTCTGCACCCAGGGATGAGCAGGAGGAGGAGGAGGGGTTGTCCAGTGGCCACACAAGGGCCTGGCTGCCATGTGCTGCTCTGCGGCAGGAGCAGGGGGCGGTGGGCACAGAGCAGCCCAGCTGTCTTGCTCCCCCTGCCCTGGCAGTGCTGCTCCCTCCCGGGGCTGTGGTCCCAATGCCATAGCAGGGCCCGGTGTTCAGGGGACAGCAAGGAAGGCAATCACAGCCCTTCTGCAGAGCACAAGCACTGAGAAAACCCAGCAGAAAATGTCAGAGCCTCTTCCGTTCCCCCAGAGCTCTCCTTCAGTACTGTCTGTCCATCACCATCTACAGCTTCTGCACATCATTCAGGGATCCTTCACCAGCTCTATTTTTCCTGGGCTTTATTGGCCATTGCAGCTTCCTCAGCCAAGATGTGAGGCAGAATTGAATGAGTCACAACTAATATCAGACTGATTAACACTTCCTTGTCAACTGCAGCTCCCAGCTGAATGTATACAGCTGTAGGGAAAGCTGAGGAAGGAGCAAAACACTGACTTCCCCATAACAAAACTTGACACAGATACTTCAGGATTAGTCAGGTATCAAGAATCTAGACAAGCATTAAAAAGAGAAAATTAAAATTCACCAACCATTAAATTAAAAAAAAGCAGAAATATGTTCCCAAGTTCATAGCAACCCAAGTTAACACCTGTGGCAGGAAGGGTTGGAACACGTATTTCCAAAGGGTTCTCTGTAATCTTGATATTTTTCTGATCAGAAGTTTTAAATGCAAGAACAATTACAAATTTTTAACTCCCAACTATTCTGGTACAAAATTGTCCTGAGCAGGAGCAATGCAAATTGCCCCAAGTAGGGAAGGGGAAAGCAGTTTCACCACAGAGCACATTACCCTTTCCTATGACATACTTTTCTTCCTCACTGTCCTGGACTCCCTACAGCCCTTGAAGGGAACAGTTCTTTCCTTTAGTTGTCTAGCAGTGAGCAGGTCTTCTCCTGCTGGGGAAAGGTTGGGCCCTTTTCCATCTACAACTGCAATGCTGCCCAGAGGAGAGCTGCCCCGCAGGAAGCAACGCGGTAGCACTGCACCTCAGAGGCACCAACTGCCCAAACTCACAGCATTCCTAGGCCTTCCCAGGTTTGATATTCCCAACCTAGCAGAGCCCTTCAGCAAGCAGCAGGAATAAGGCATCCCCAAACTGAGCATGCAGCAGTAGCAGAGGGTAAATTACTTCACCACCACAAGACCAGCTCAATGTTAACCAATTTTACAGGACACTTAATAAAAAGAAGTTCCTGGAAAACTTCCCTGAAGTACCTTTGTAGGCAGAGTGTGACAGGGAGCTACAGTGTCCAGTTCAGTGACAAAAGCCACCCAAGGAACATTTCAGGGACATGGCACCGAGCTAAACAAGAGCATGAGTCACTGGGCTCAGTGTTGGCTGGCAGATGCTTGTGCTCAGCTTCCCAGCTGCCCCACATGGCTTCTACATGCTGAGCCAAACCCTGGCATTATGAATGGAGCCCATCTACCAGCTCCTCTTCAGAGCCACACATGCCCTGTGAATGACTGCTCTTCTCATCTAACATCAGATTTTGTTTTTTGCACTATTTCAAGACACAGAGCAGGTACGGCTGCAATAACTGACAGTCCAAACTGTGCAGGGGCTGCCACAATGCTGAGGGCACTCTCTGCTCCCACCAGACACGGGGGGAGAGCTTCTGAACTTCAAGTACTTTCAGAACCTGCTCAAACCTTGCACAGGATTTACCCTCATAGGCAGCTACCAAAATGTTTCTGTCACTGACACCTATGACCCCAAAGCCGTACTCTGGTCCCTCACGTGTCATTTGAAGACTGAGATGTACATTCCCATCATTCACTTGTCCTTTCCAATAAACAATCCTTCTTCCACCTTATGCCATTTGGTTCTGATTCCAGCTGCAACTAAGACCACAGGTAAAGTTTAGAGGCAAGAGAAAACAAATTTGTTTGAAAGCCAAGTTGTGAGCTGTGGTTAGCGTTTGTTTTTTTTAGTAATAATTTCAGAAAACAACATAGACTGGATGGTTTCAGTGGCTGATTATCACAATGGCTAGATAACAGAATTAATAGCCGAGATTGAGATTTTTTAATAATTCAAAACTGTTCATCTACATAAGAGATTCCCAGAGAATTGCAGGGAGCTGGGGCCTGCTGCTGCCCTGCCCCCAGAACTGCTAGAGAGGCTCCTCTCTCAGGGAAAAGATGTTCTGCACACCTCAGGTGTAACAGAAAGAAGCTCCATGGGTACAAATTCCATTTCTTTGCATGCTAAAGTGACATGGTTTTGTACGACACTAAGGTATTACACAATCACATAAATAACTGATACAGAGTACATCACTCATGATGACAGAGACAACACCACCATCCAGCCTTTCTCAACACCAGATCAGACTTCAGGAGCCATAAATATTCAGGTCTGAAAGAACTGCAGTAGCCTCACCCATCAGTGCCAGCAAACACACTGCCCTTGTGAAAGCTGTGCTTAAACTGCAGATTACCTAACACACAAAATGAAGGATCCTGCTGAATTTTAAGGGCTTGGATCTTTTGCAGACTTCTGCACAAAAGCAAGCAGTGTCTTTAGGAGCAGTGCACCGTGGTTTCCTTTCCAGCCTGTCTTCCTCCAGGAACCGGCCTCCTTCAATGCCCTCAGGCAGAGGGTTTCTCCGCTGAGGTGCCAATGCCAAGTGTGGCAGTGCTGTGATGTGCAGGGCTGCCGATAACATCACGGAGGTAAGCAGGCCCTGCGTGGGCAGGCTGCCCCGCTGCCCTTCCCTCCTGACCTCCTACAGGGGTGCTCCTGGAACCGCCCCCCCGCCAGGCACGGCTGCCTCGGCCCGTAAGGAATGAGTGGCCCGCAGGCTGTGCTGTGGCTCTGCCAGCCATTTTGATACACATAGCTGATAAGCACTGAGGTATGATAAAGGAAATGGGATTAAAGCCAACAAAACACTCCTTCCACACTGCTGCAGTGTTTATTCAGCCTGAATTCCTGATGGGCTCTATTAATCCATCTCTTTGGCTAATTGGTCTTTACTCATGCCGCTGCACAGCAGTGCTCACAGTGACAGAGCAACGGAGGCGTTACAGGATTCAGCTTTTACAGCAGGTGTTTACATGTAGCTGGTCCTTGTGTTAGGGCTCCTTACAGGATGACTGTCCCTCTGCAAACAAAGCAGCAGCGCTCTGGGCTTCTCCAGGGCCGAGAAGGGCTACGTACAGGCACGGTATCGTCGTCGCTAGGAATCGAGGCTGGTTAGTGCCACCGAGAGCGGTTACGATTAAGCAGGTTGGCTCCGTTACCTCTTTCTCTGGTTTACCTGGATCCAAGCTGCAAGGCACAAGTGATGACACGAGGAGAGTGAGGGGAGCAGGGTGGGGAAAGAGCTGACGACTAAAAAACACGGGAGGATTACTCTGAGACACACAAGTTACCGTGACAGCAGACAAGCAGACCAGAGGCAGACAACGACAAGCTGACCTGCTGATTTGTTGCCCAGTCCTGGAAACCCCCATGCACCGCACCACACCACTACCGGCAGTCCTCCTTCAGTGAAATGCCAAAAGAAACATCAGCACCACGTTCACGATGATGAGGAAGAGCAGGATGACAAAGACCACTACCCGCTGGGTCTCCGGGTTCATGTTGCAGCGGAGGAAAGTGTGAAGCGCACTCCATTTGTGTCTGCTTCGGTCGGGGACCTTTGCCATGGCTTCGGCCCCCAGGAAAAAAAAAAAAAAAAAAAAAAAAAAACCCCAAATGCCCGCCAGGGCAGGATGGGGCAGAGGGCTGTGAACAAAAGCTGTTTGCAGCTCTCAGAAGCAGAAGTCTAAATGGTTCGGCAGAGCCACCGCTGCTCCCACACAGCACGTGTGCCAAACGCCCCCTCAGCTCAGGGGGAGCTCGTCAGCACATCCCCAGGGTTCCACATCTTCTGTGCCGAAGAAGCCGTCGTCATCGCTCCAGCAGGAGGAGGAGGACATCGGGTTCCCGGTGGCGGGCGCGGAGCGTGGCGGAGCTCTGCAATCCGAGGCGATGCCGGCTTCCCAGCGAGAGGCGCCGCGATTTGCTGCACGCCGTCTCCAGGATACACCGGGCCCTGGCAACGCGGAGCGCAGCCCAGGGAGCCTCTTAAGGAGGGTCAGCGGAGGATTAGGCGGCTGCTTTTTTAAATCCTCCCACCCGCACTGGCAGTGTGCCAGCGATGGAGACGGGTCCTGCCAGGAGGCAAATCTTTGGCAAAGAGCCGGTCCTGGATCGGCGGGGCACGAGCGGCTCCCGCACAGCTGAGCGTACAACAGGTGCGGGGCTCGCTGCGGGGCAGGACACGCAGCCCTGGCTCTGCCTGCGAGTCCAGGACAGGCAGCTTCTCTTGGACCCTGCCGCTCGCTTCCTGGCAGCATCCTGGAGCCAGAAAGTCTAAAGGACTTGGCTCTCTCTGCCAACGCCTCCGTGGGCCTGAGTCACTGCAAATCTCCAAATCTCTGCAATCAGAAAGCCTCTATTCGGCTCTGCAGAGCCCTAACCATGCTTTTATGAACTTAACTTTTGCTGCTGGACTGCAAAGTTCGCCAAACTGCCCTCGGGTACACTCACAGATGCTCCAGCTAAGCACAGCTCCCACCCATGTCGGGTCAGGAGCACAGGGAAAAGGCACTCCTCCTTGGAAGGATTTGGGATAGATCTTGGAGAGCACAGGAGAGCAAACTGCAGCCCTTTTGTTTTCTCTAGCCAGCAAAGCAGAGCCCACCTCTTACTCAACTGCCAGCAACAATCTAAGGAGATAATGCCAGGAGAGGGAGACTCAGCATTCAAGTCCTTCATTGACAGGAGGCAGTTTCACATCTTCCAATTCTCACTTCTGCCACATATCTCCCCATCATGAAACTGAGGGATACAAACCCAGCAATCCTGATACTGAAACCTGCTCAGTGCAGACCATGGATTTAGGACCAGATGATACTGGAGCTAGCGTGTGGAGCTGCAGATGGTCCATGGAGGATAGAGTTATCCAAGAGGATGACTCTGCACTTCACACAGCAGTTTCCAGCACGGCCATACACATTTTCAGGAGTGGTAAACAGGAGACAAGGTCCCCCCCTTTAAACACCCCAACTACTGAATGCCTCTAGTAGCCTCCATCTCTAGGAAGGGCCATGCGGGAGCAGCCACATGATGTGGAAACACTCAGCTGCTCTCACAACTGAGAAACAAACAAATAAAGAAGCTGGGGTTTTTCCAGCTGTTAGCACATCGATGCCCATAACGCTTCTTGGGGATGTGCGCAGCTCTTGTGTGTATCCTGGAGAACAGCAGGTAAGATATTTAAAGGGGAAAAGGCTTAAGAGTTATGGGTACTGGTACTTTCCTTTAATTTTTGAGTTTTTTCCCCAAATTGCACTAACCTCAGCAGGGGTTGTATAGAAAGGGCAGTCAAAACTTCTGTTGTCTCCTTATGCTTCTGCAGTGTTTAATATATCTTTCTTAGTCATAATAAAATCCAATCAAGAATTATTTCAGTTTCTTGCTTCTGAACACAATGATCCTACAAAACTCCTTGTCTCTAGCTTAAATATAGAGCAAGGAGAATGATGCAAAGGATGAGGTTTTGTGCTCTCAATGCAGCTTCAAGATCTGTAGGAAAAACCTCAGAAACAGAGCAAACTGCTGGGATCTGCAGGCTGCCCAAACTCACAAGTGTTTGAGTTTTTGGCCTGCAATGACTTAATGGCTTTAAAAACTATTTCTCCCTGCCATGCACCTGTGCCTGCACCACAGGCAGAACAGTCAAAGCTTGCAGACTTGAACTTACTGGAAGTTCTTCAAGCCCATGGTTGACTCGCAACATTGCATTGTTCAACTCCTGGTCATTCTGCAAATCTTGTCTGGCTTTGAAGGCTTTTCATGCCTGACTGAGTTTGGACATAAGCCACCAAGCAGGATTTGGGTGGGATGTAGATCTTCAGGAGAAGCTAATCATGGTGAATGGAAAGCATGGTCACACCCACTTCTTTGAAACCTGCACAACAACTATATCTTCTCTAAGCACTTAGTTACTCTGAAAAGAAATAGATAAAATCCAGTGACTCAGCAAGGCTGGCAGAGACATACTGTTGGTGTTGCAGGATATGGGGTAGTTTTGAAATCCATTATACAGTTCTCCAGCAGTCTCCTGAAATCTTTGCCACTTATGAACATGCTAAAACATTTGAAGGTGAAAGCATGGAAAGTTAGTCTGGAGACATCTGAAAGGGGAAAGCAGTTCACTTCTGGGACACTGCTCTGAGCCCCACTGGAAAAAGAAGTCCAGGGGAAACTGATGCCAGAAAGAAATTGCAGGGGATAAAAAGGTACAGAATAGTAGTGGAGGGTATATTTTCATCTACCTGTGTTGTCTCTAAGAAACAGCCCAAGCCCCAGCTATGTTCCCTTGCTCTGCTGACATGCACCACAGTGCCTGGGCACAAGTGACGTTTTTGCCTTGAGTACATCTTGGAGCACTGCACCATTAATGTTAAGTGGTTAATTCACCCTTCTGACCCCAGAGTGAAGAGAAACTGATCTCAAGAAGGACAGAAGCTGCAGAGTGACTCTAGATGTGACCTGGCTTTTGTTTCCACCCCCACACACCGAATCTCCTCCCAAGGTCTGTGGCAGAGACTCTGCACAGGGGAGTTACTCCCATGGTAACTCCAAGAGTTTGCAGCTCCTGCTGCACTCTGCCAAACATCATGTGGCATTTTTCCATCAAGGAAATAAAGCCTCATTCTTATTCGTCACTGATTGCACATGCTTCTGTGGTAGGTGGCATCAGCAAGAGATGAAATAGCTGAAAGTTTTACCTCGTGGCTTGTGATACAGTAGGGCTTACTTTAGTAAGCCTTACAGTAGGCTTACTTATCACTGAGAGAGTGTATTTCAAATAATTGTTGCACAATCTCCATTGGAATCTAATTTGCAATTGTAATAATTTCCTTTCAATCCTTCCTCTAAGAGCCATCCTCAGCCAGAACGGCACCATGGGAATGATGCTGCCTCTCAAACAGAGCAAGCAGTGAACAGAGCACAGCCTCAAAGGCCTGGACAGACACAAAGCCCTGCTGCAGTCCCAGAAGCTGTTCAGTGACCAAGGCTTCAGGGAATGAGTTATTCAAGAAACCCCATCTAATATTAGATAAAATAAAAAGAGAAAGACATGTCTTCATTTTTCATCAAAATGATACTAAATACTGCCCAGTCCTTACTCATCACCATGCAGCACATGAGGCCTAAGCTTTGAAGACTGCTTCAGGTGTCATTTTTAGGAGGCCAGGAGTGTACAGACAAACCCACTGCCTACCAGTAAAAAGTTTGTTTCAATAGTGTAACGGCTCAACTGGGAACTGAAAGGAGCACACACACAAATGTGGATAAATAATAACTGTAATAAGCAGCACAGGTGTGTCAGTAGAACAGGCATATAAATAACTGAGGGGACAAGCGGTAAAGCTGGATCCATCACACTGGGAAAGCAAAGAGCACATGTCCTACATCAAGGCCACCATGGGCAGCCGTGTTGGGGACCAGCCCCACCTTCAGCACCTTCTCCTCTCTCCTGGTGAGCAGACCCGGAAAGCAAAGCTCCAAGTAGAACACTGCACACCATGCTGGAGCACATTTCCAGGACATTTCCAGGACTTCCTATTCTTGACTTGTCACAGATAGGAATGTGCTTGCTACAAGTACAAGAAACAACACAATTCAACTCCTCTTAAAGCCAAGGATACGTTGGTATTGTAGGCACAAATAAACCGCGCTCTAGATATCCCCAGAAAAAAAAAAAAGCACTCTGACTGGGTCATTTATCAACATTCTCCCTCCAACGAAGTGGAAAGTACATCTAAATATTAACAAAGACACAAGGGCTAGGGCTGAGCCTGGGCTGGGCCCAGCTGACACACTGACACACAGATACCCTCTGCCCCAGCCAGGCTGCCTGCTCAGGGCAGAGCACGTGGGCACACCAGTGCAGTGTCTGCCGGCTCCGTGCATGCAGACACAGCCTGGAGCACGCAAATGTGAACTCCTGTACGAGTTTTCCTGAGGTATTCTGAAGTAGGATACCTTCTGAGGCAGCATTCCTCTCTGCTGTGGCACCAGTGAAGCTGCAGACACAAACATGAACTTCTCTCCCCTCTGGCTGGCACTGCAGGCTGTTGGAATGATGGGCATGAAGAACTACAGAGGAAGAGAACGCGTTCAGCACATCCACAAACCTCTAATGTTGCAACAGCCAGATTCACCTGGGTCCACATGTCTGGGTTTTTTCCCCCCTTCAGCTTCTCTTTGACATAAAAATCACCTAATTATTACTGCCCTTTCCATTATACAGAGCTGTTGAAGAACTTAGGGAAGAAGCTTCTATTGATTTTTATTTTTTTAACCGGGTGATAAAAATACTTTGATCTATAACACTGGTGCGATGAACCGTTTCAAACATGTATTTTTTAAAAGAATCCAAGCTGGATGAATGTTCAGTGGACAGATTTCCATCTGGTTTGCAGCTCAGCAACTGAAAGGGCCGACAATGAAATTGTGAGGGGGCAAGCATTTGTACCTGCAAATCATTCCATGGAAACCAAGTTTCCTTAATTCCCAATTATCCCACTATTATAGTTTTCCCAGCTTCCAAACTAAGCAACCATCAACCCTGTAATGCATTGAGTTAACTCTCAGTGACAACTGCAGCTAACACTTCCCAAAAGGGCACCATTCCTATTGAGCCATGGCCAGAAAACATCAGAATAAGTGTAGCTTTTTCAGCTGCACGTGAACATGTACTACTAAAATGGAAAGCAGCCTGTCAGAGGCCCGCAATTTGGCTTGCATTTTTACAGTGTGTAACACTGTGTTACTAGAGCTCAGTTACTCCCACTGCATCTTTCTCTAGCTCATACTGCATGGTTTAAGCCCACGCAGCTTTTACAGCCAGTACTTCTCTGGGCACATTACTCATGCAATACTGCCAAAACTTTACAAGCTGTTCTCATGCTTGAGTACCAAGATTCACGAGGTAACTATCAACGGAAAGAAAAGAAAATGGGCCTGACCATTTCTTTATGCATTGCTTAGAGTAAGGCATGGCCACACTGGGAGACTGCAAGAAAATAAGCCATTCAGACAGGCCACCCCTCACTACAACTAAAAAACAAAAAGAAGAGAAGAAGAGACAATCTGTTTAGCAACCAGCCTTTTGCTTTCAGACTCTACTACAGCTAGAAAATCTTCCAAATTCTCCTAAAGCAAGTTTTATTTACAAGAGTAGCAACAGCAGCTGTTAATATGTTTGGAGTATCTAGGAATTACCATCATGGCCTGGAGCTCCAGAGACAAAGGAAGGTGTTGGTGCCGTGAGCCACGTGCCAGCACAACACATCCCACACACCCCAGGAGCTGAGGCAAGGCAGCTTCCAGCATCACACACAGAGGTTGACACACTCCCAGTGCATGCTGGGCTGGAGCTGGGCATGCTTTTGGGATTCTGGGATGCCAAGGGAGGGATACAGAGAGGAATGGCTTGGGAAACAAAACAGCATGTTAGGATAGATGTGGCAGAGCAAGGAACAAGCAGAGAGAAGCAAATAGAGGCTGGCACAAGTGGATATAGAAAGGTGGATATTTTCGGTATAAATTGGACATGGGCAGAACAAAGGATGTTGTAATAATAGTGCTCTGAAACAAACAGGGGCTGAATGGGGTTTGTAGTAAGAGAGATGGAAGGAAAGGAAATGCCGCATCTTGGAGACCCAGCAAGATTAACAGCCTGAATGTGATATCTAGAAAGGGGTCAGAATAGAAAATGAGCACTCTTGTTACAGGGCTGAGGAACAGACACGCTGGCAATGACATCCTCAGTGACACAGAGGAGGTATTTGGGCTCCTAAAATCATTTGGATGCTTTTTGAGTTTATGGTATCCTGTTTTTGAGCTGAAAATTTGACAGCCATGGATAACATAGAGTAACAAGGGATGGTCATTTGGGCATTATGTGGGCTGGAACAGAGAAATAAGGGAGAAACAGAGTCAGATAAATACTCCTTGAAAAGTCAAGGAAAGAAGAGAGGGAACAGGCATAGGTAGAGCTGTGGGACCTGAAGTAGGTGAAGTCAGAGGAAGCTGCAATGAGGCCAGTGAAAGCAGATAAAGTGGGTGAGAAGGGGATGAATAAGAGCACAAGGTGAGTGACACGGTGGATATGGTAACATGGAGTAGAGGAAGATGCCCAGTGTACAGAGCTGAAAAAACACCAACAGATAATCCCTATAAGAGTTTCTACAAGAGGTGGCTGGTGAGGTCAGGGGGAACAGGGGCAAACTTTATTTTTCTGGTTGTTTCTAGAGCACAAGTCCTATTTCTTTCTGACTATGCAGGTGTTTACAAAGAAAGCAATGTAGTTTTGGGCTGTCTCAGGTATTCTTTTGAGCCCACACATTATAAAATGACAAGTACAGCATTCCTTTACCTGTCATCTTTAAAATAATGCATTTAGCTGCAGAGCAGTGTTCTGACCCTTCTCTTACTGCTCAGCATCCTCACCTCTTACAGAATATCCCAGTCTCGTGGAGGCTGAAAACTGCTTAAAAATAACAGGTCTCTAAAGTTCTTCCAAGCTGGCCTGTAGTCATATTAATTTGGGAGTCCTCCTTCATTGCCTTCTGATGCAACTAAAGGAGCCACAGAAGGGCTGGAGAGAAGAATAAGCTCCATGGATGAGAACAAGTTCCATGAGAATGAGAAAAGCCATAAGGGGATAAATGACACACATAAGCTGTGTGTAAGAACCAGGGTAGGCTTTCCTATGTCCTACATGATAAAAAAGTGGGACAGAAATTTTAACCGGTCAAGCAACCTTCCCAGGTGACATTTTCTGATATGTCTGAAACTGATACCTCTGTTTTAGCCAGTAGGCTGAAAAAATGCAGCAGAACAATGCACCCTGAAGACCAAACCTTGTTGGGCTGTTCTCCAAAAACTGCCCCAAGAAATGAGCAAGAATCTAAGATACAGCTCAGAAGCAAACTTGGTAAGTGGTTGTCAAGACTGTCAGGAAGGCGAGGATGGGCTATCAAGCCCCAGTAGTTAAATGAACAAGGTGCCCCTCTGCTTTACCAGCAAAGCATCCACTGGGGGCAGAGGAATGTGAATAAAACAGGACATTCAGTCCGTGTTGGATGGCTCACACACCCTGTTTTCATTTCATAAAACCTGTTGACGTGAAGACTTGCCAGCAGCGAGTCAGTGGAACAGCCAGAAACAGAATCTTCTCTAAAGATCACAGATAACATCAGCTGGAAGTAGGACTGAAAAAAATAACTCCCACACCACCTTTCTAGGTCACTGCTCCCCGTAATCCAAACCTTCAAGGAAGGAGCTGAACTTGATGTTGGATGCTGCACAGCAGCTCTGCTGCAGTCCCCTGGTGGCACAGGAGGTGTGCAGGCAGCTCCAGGCTGAAGATAAGGGCTGCTGTGTCCCCTGCCCATGGAGAGTGCATGTTCCAGTGGGAGGAACGGGGCTCATCTCCTCATTTCACTGCAAGGAGAGGCTGCGAGGGACCTGACTGAACAGGGGCTCTACCAGGGCATGCCCGGGGCACCGAGAAAGGCTGGTCCCCAGTGCCCCCCAGGGAGGAGGAACCCTCCCATGAGCCTCAGGAAGAGCTGGGCTGGCACTTAAGCAGCTTAGTTATTCTGGTTCATCTTTCTGCTTTCACCAGAGTGGCGATACAAAACTGCAAGGACTATGCCAGTGCCTTCACTCCATTAAACCATGGCCAAACCTTTTGCTAACTCAGTCCCCAGCCTACCAGGTACAGGACAAGGGGCCTCAGTCACAGGACAGGGCTGGAGCTGGTGGGGAAGATCTCCCGAGGGATTGACAGTGCCCTTTGAACAGTCAAGAGTCAGGAGGGGATTTTATTTTTCCACCACCAGGATCAATTGTCTTCGGAGAATCACGAAAATTCTTTGCAGAGAAAAGCTGCTCCAAATCAGGGTTTGGAGAGGAGAACCAATCCAAGAAATGTTCTGATATCAAAACCATGCTTAGAGGAACCTGAGACACAAGTACGGTATAAAATGAGAGATATTCACTTCCCTGTCCCTGTGCAAACACTTAAGCTTGGAATAACCTCTGCAGTAACCTCTACACTACCCAGCATTCCTGCTCTCTCACATTCCTTCTTTATCCCTGTCTCTCAGTAAATCTTTGTACTCCAATATCCATTTGGTTATTGTGCTGTTATCCATCCCAGGTGTTTGTTGAAATAGTAACTGGGGCATGGACATCCCCAAACCTATTTTTAAAATAAAGACACTGGCAGAGCAAATTGTAACTGCAAGATTCTGCAAAACAGACTTGTTTTGCAGACAAACAGACTTTGCACACCATCAGGCTCCCATTTCAAGCAGTGGTAAAAGCAGTTTAATACAGTTCTGAACTAAATCTTAGTGGGGGTGCAAATATTGCAGTGCTTCTAATGCTCTTCCTCCCATAAAACAGCAGTAGAGAGTTAGGTACCAAACCAAGGATCCCTGGAAGCCACATAGGGAGCTCCTGAGGACAGGGTAAGTCCCTTCTTTGCATCAGAGAGAGGGCAGGCTGGAAAGGCTTCCACTTTACACATGGATGGTGAAATCACTCCCCTTCACCTGCACATTTCCTTGTCTTCATTGCACAGACCCTGATTAGGTGCATGTGAGAGACCTCAGCAGGTAGGACCACGAGGACCTCGAAGGGTTAGTGCCTGCCTTGCCCCGTGCAAGGATTTGAAGATCTCAGTGGCTCTGTGGTAAATGGCCCTCATGTGCTAAAAGTGGCAGGCAGGAAGCCAAGACCCTCTGCAACACAGCCCTTACCCCCTACAGGGCACAATGCCACTGCTACAGGTTAAAAGAGCTCTTTTGATGGGATGCCAAAGTGTTTATCTCCACGATAAAGAGACCTCTTGCAAACACATCATGTATTCTTTAAGTGGTGGGGAGCATTAGACAGAGTTTTGGGAACCCATGGACTCTCCGGATAAAATAGAGAGAGTCTTTGAGGTGATTTGGCACAAGTGACTTCAGGAGTTAGAACATTCTTGGAGCATTTTTTCTCCAAAGAGAATATACTGTTTGTGGAGCCAAGCCCCTCTGCACACCCCAGTAACTGGGAACACATTTACTGCCGACAAACAACAGACATGTTACTGATAATGCTCACAAGAGATCATTAACAGGCGTTAACAGAAGCTGTTAGTCTTTACAATAGAATAGCTGGCAGGGCTCATGTAAGAACTCCAAAGCCATCGTGCAGTCTCCAGTTATCTCCTCGGAGTGACGTATTTAGGTCTGTTTTACAGCCAGGGATGAAAGTTTGGGTAGTACCTGCCCCTCTTCAAACATGTCTGTGTGTGTGGGGGGCCACACCCGTGCCCACAAAGAGTTGATAGCCAGAGGCTACCTCCCCTGTTCTGCTGCTCCAGCTTGGCTGCTGGAAGGAGGAATTAGATTCCCTACCATCCCTTTAGGCACCTGCAGCACTGTCACCCCTCAGCCTTTTGGTTTGGGAGCTAGACTTGTGACAGCCCCCCATGTATTACTCTTACCCAAAAACTAAGCTGAGCCTGGAGGTTTTTTATTCATTCCTAATGAGTATCAGATTAATTGGGGTGTTTAGAAAAAGCATGGTCCAGCAAAAGAAAATACATTTTATAGATAGGCTTCTATGCGGGTCGCACTCCTGGTGGAGTGTATGCTACAGACCACAGCATCCATGGCAAGGGAGCAACCTGCCCTCACCTCCCGTGGTTCAGAACGAGCATTTGGATGGAAAAGGACTCGCTGCATGACTGCAAGAGTGAACACACCCCATTTCTCCCACCTTTTCAAAAAACCCCAACACTCACCCCCAAGATAGCCTTTCCTCAGTGCTGAGTGAGCTACTCTGGCTTCCATCACACTCTCTGCATCTTCAGCCTGCTGAGGGAGGATCCCATGCTCAGGGAATGCCCAAGTCCCAGTGCTAAGGAGGATGTGAGAAAGTGGCTCAGAGCAGCCCCAGCTGGCCATGGTAGAGAGCAGAAGTATGGCTCTGGAAACCCCTGGGACCACTTAGCTCCTGATCCCAATGTTTGATGAGACATAATTGCCATAGAGTATTTCAATATACTGGTTTGCTTTAAATCCACTGCAAAAAAAAGCCCTCTGAAACAACCTGAAAAGTCTGCAGAGCACAAAACTCTAAAAACTAAATCCATCAGGCAGTAACAGAAGTTACAATTCTGACTCCATACCCTGAACACTCACATTTAAGCCCTACAAAAAGTTACGCAAGCACTTGGGACCAAAAGCTAGCATCCAGTAAAGATTTATGTCCACAGGGGAACATTAATTCTTGTCCTTGACAGCACTGAGCTTTATACCGTATTCTGCAAATAAATCATATCTGCTGCTTCTGGAGCACAGTTGTCAACCTTGGCTCCAGGAATACGTGGGACACAAAAGCAGGAATCAAACTCTCCAGAAAGAGAAGAAAACCCCAGTGGATGCTGGCAGGTGTCTGTTAACTGGTTTCTGTTTGCTTTAGCTTCAGCTGGGAGAGCAATAGACTCATATTAAGCTACAAAAGTAATAATAAATCTCTTCTCCCAGATTACACAAGAATGTTATGTATTGTTTCCATATGATCAATAATTCTGTTTTCAGTCTGGAAATCTGTTGTGATCTTTTGCAACCTCTTCTGTACTCTTTTAAAGAAAAGGAATGACAATATCTTGTGGCACTATTTGAAAATGTTTCAGTCTTTTGAAACTTGCCCTCATATAGTACACAAGAGATTTCTATTAATTAGAATGAAGATAAATGAAGTGAAAAAGGCTATGAAGGATATTATTAATGTTTAACAAAATTAAAATCAGTTACTCTGATTTCATCTGTATTAACATTTTATGAGTTTTGGGGTTTGATTTGGTTTTGCTGTTTTGTTTGTTTTGCTTTTTTCAAAACTTCAACAGTTCACAAGTCTGTCTTGTTTAAAATTGACTGGTCTGGGAAGAGCACTGGGTGAGCCCAGCAGAGGATCAAAGAGCTCAGCACAGCAGTAATGCTTCAGAGACTCAGTGAGATGGAGAGAGCTCTGCTACAGTGTCTGCTGCCCTGGGTATGTGGCAGATGTATTGCTTGTGCCACTTCGAACATTTTTCTGGATAATTACTTTGTTAAATCAGAAACATATCTGTTGGAACCAATTAGCTTAACTGCATCTTGTTACCAGCCACGGGTTAGCTCAAACATCTGTGAGGCACTATGGTATTGCCACTTTAAAACACAAGGCAACAGTGGTGACGTGTCTTAGATAAAACCCTGGCCTGCTGAAGGCAGTGAATTGTGCATTTCCTCAGGAATGACACTCCACATGCCAAATTCCAAACTTACCAGGCATAGAGCCAGAAGAGATAAGGACAAAACTGGGAGTCTTGCTGTTATTTTCCAAACCACTTAGTGCTTGGCTTTCACAGGATGGGCACAGTGCTGCTCTCAGAGGGCTGCAGGGGATGTGCTGAGTTGCAATAGCATTTCTTGCAAAGCACGGAGCCCTGCGGGCCCTCCTCAGAGCAGGACACAACAAACCCTCAGCACACGGCAGATATTACCAAGCAGAGAGGTCTGGGCTTCCTCACCCAGGCCAGTTACTTAATGGGGGAAACTGGACAGCTTATCATCACCATGGTCACTCCAGAGCCAGGCAGGCAGGCTTTTTATACACCTAACCCCTCATGTTCTCCACTCCAGACTACATATAACACACTTAATGGAGCTTGAAGCTGCATCTGTCCTGTACATAACATTCACAGAGAACTGGAAGGACAGGATCACAATGTACTTGCAGCACAGATTTTTCTCTTACTGCCTTTTTACCCAGTGATACCCTGGAAGCAATAAAATACAAGGATAGGGTCTTTATCTAGAGAAACACAAAGTAAACTCTACCAAGTACAATCTAAACACAAATTCTCTTTTCCTGAGCATCAAGAAAGCATTTGAAAGAATGTCAAACAGATGCCCCAAGAAAATTACTTCCCCTGCCTCTTTTCTCATCCCAAACCCTTATTATTACTCTCTGATTGATTTTTTTGGCTCTTACACACGCTCATGCTGCTCTTCTTAGGTGGGCTCTATACAACCTTCCCAGCTTTCTGTTATCCCTCTAGTGTTCTTGCCAATAAATTATTCTATTTTTATGAAAGGTTTCTTTTTTATTTCATAACCATTTTCTCTCGATCCAAAATGAACTAAAACTCAGTGGTTGGGTGTTTTGTTCTTTAATGCAACACTTGGTCTGCCAACTGCCTTAAAAATGTATTTCAGTCTTCTCTGTTTATTTGAAAGCTGTTTCTTCCAAGAAGGCTAAGAATAATGTGGTTACCATAGTTTCCTTATCCACAACCAATAAAATGCAACTTGGAATACAATAAACCAAAGCTGAGACTACTCACAGAATGTGACTGAATGAGTAAACACTGAAATCTTCACCCTACATCACTCCTAGCACTGTGGAAAATACTTGAGACTTATCAATAGCCAGCTTTTGGTCCAGCAGGGAGGATGAGAATAAGCCTGTCCAGCCACAAGCTATTTGAGATATTTCAATTCCAGCACTTAGGATGTCTGTTGTGGTAGCAACCTCACCTCACAGACAGTGAGTATTTCACTGCAGAGATTTTGTACTTTTCCTGTAATCTCCTGTTCTGGACAGTGTTTGTGTGGACAGTGCTTTGCTGAGGCTCACTGGAACCCAGTGATGGATTAATTACCCCTAGGAACCAGTTGGCAAAGTAAATAATGTACTGTTTGTTCTTACAGTTCTGTTGGCTCCTGAACAGGCAAGATCCTAGGGAACAAGCCAAAAATAATCCTTCTTCTTTCAATTCAACTGGCCAACAAAACCCCACATACACGTCATAGATTATACAAATTACACCTGCTTTGGACACATCCATTTACTTTCCTGATTACGAGTGATGGAATTTTACTCTAATAAAATGAACTTTTAAGAAATGAAAGAAAAGCAATTTTTCTCAATAACAGTGAATAAAGAATGAGAAAACCACCACATGCGTGATGGTGAGACCTACTGACAAGTTTATTTTTTTCCTGATTTTAAAGACTTGTAAAGTTTTCCTTTAAAAAAGTAAAATATTTTGCCTTTTCTTAAAAAAAAGAAAAAAAAAAGAAAAAAAAAGAAAAGAAAAAGAAAAGAAAACATCTGAGGATATTCTATTTGATGGGTCTGAATAAGAAGACTTACCAAGGGAGGGAAGCAGAATCCTCCTCCCACAGACTGAGTGCAAGCTTTGGGACTACTCCTGTGATGCCTGGGACTCTCACAAACACACCAGATAAACGTGGAAGAATACAACTCAAGATTTTCTGGTGTTCTGCTCATGTTTTCTTGTCAGTGACAACAGCCCAAGTTTAATAGCTGAGTTTAAATTAAAAAGCCCTGAGCATAGTTTGATACGGGAAGTGACAGGAAGAAAATAAAGCCACTCCATTCCTTACCCCAGGCACCCAGGGCTGTAGGTGGGGATTCTGAGCAGTGGGAGCAGGAAAACTGCTGGAAGATCATTTGCTTTTGTTGCTTTTGAAGAAGAGCTGTTGTTGTCACTGTGCAGCTTTCTGGAGCTTTTTCAGACCCCAGAAGCACCATCACTGGGTGTATCAAACATACACTGAGAGACACGCAGCTTCATTTATAGCTTAGCCACATGAAAATATTATTTTTCTTTTATCCCTGCCTTCTCATCTTGTGAAGGTCATGTATAGGTAACAGAGTATAGGATAGAAGGTGTAGGAGTTCAAGAGATCACTCATGTGGTGAACATGCTCCACTCTTTCAATGCAAGTTCACATCACAGAAAAAACTTTTTGTGTGTAGCTGGATGGCAGTTCTAATGCACAAGCAAAAATTAGTACATTTACAGGAAAAGCATCTTAGATCTGTTAGGATTGCTCATTGCATCACTTAAACCAAGTAGTACCTTTGTAAACTGCTGAGGTCAACTTAATCAGGGTCAGTACTACAAAAGAAAATAGCTAAAATCAGGGACTGAAAAGGCATGTCTGTCACATCCCTAGAGCGAGTTCACTGGGGAACAGGAAGAAACAGTGAAGACCAAGACTGCATTAAACTTTGCACCCTTCTTTCCTATGAATAAAGAAATAGGTAGACTGGGGATTTTTTCAACATTTCTGTTATGCCATCAGTACAACACACCCCAAGTTTGAACAGCCTGGCCAAGCTGCTCATTAATGTTTACAAACTTCTCAACCAAAAACCACCCAGGAGGAGAGTCACCTGCCCAGGCCCTGTGGCTCTGCATTGCCTTAGGGAAGGCCCAGCCCCTGCTGTCACCCAGCTGTAAATGGTGGCCACAGTAAATGCCGTTTGAAGCCCCATCCACTGTGCCATGGTCAGTTTGGCTGTGGTCAGCAAGAGCCACCAGCACCCATCCTGGGGCTGTGTGAGAGACACGGAGCAGCACGTACCTCGTTGATAGCCAGCTGCTCCCCGCCTCCCCCAGGGTGGCCGTAGCGGTGGTTGGAACTCCGGAAATCCTCATACAGGTCCTCCTCGCTTCCCACATTGTCTGTCAGGGCTGTCTTGTCCAGAGCTCCATCAGCAATCACTGCAACAGCAAAATGCACAGACTGGTACAGCCCGCAGCAGCCTCACAGCGCTGCGCCAGGGCAGGAGCTCACCGGGGCACCGTAACACAGCATAAAGGAGAAAAAGACAAGGAAATTTACATGACAATAGGCAATTTTGGGTCAGAGTTCCAGCCTCATGCATGCCTGTTTATCACAGAATTTTTCTCCACTCATGTTTTACCACTATAACTGATTGTGTCTTTTTCTAGACTGGAAAATATGATTTAAAACAATTCAACAACTGCTGCACATTGCAAAGAAAAGATCAAGCAAGAATAAGAAAACAAGGTCTGAAAAAAGGCATGGGGCAATGATGGCACAAATGTGATTTTATCAGGACCTTGCTGTGTTGACAGGAAACTGGACTAGGTAACAAGCAGCTCATGTCCGCCACTTCATACCTTGAGGATTATGATTTACCAAACCCTATCAGGCCAGAGGAAGTCTCAGCCTTTGGGAAAAACATTCACCTTCCTTTTTGCCCACACACTTATTTGTGAACCCTTTTTGTTGCCTAAAAGGGTGTTTGCTCCAGAATTATCCATCATTACCACCGGAAGGCCATTCCGCTCAGCACAGCCCCAAACAAGCTACAGATAATGGAGGGTTCACAGTCTGCAGCTAGAACAAACACTGTAGTCTCAAGATATAAGCCTAAGAGAAATAAAAATGTGGCATTTATACTCCTTGCAGAGAAGAAAGTGTCACTTCATCAGTTTCATGGGCAGGAGCGTTTTCCTAAATTGTCCTTGAGGTATTAGCAAAGAGCTTTCAGTAGTGTCACTCATCCCATCCCTGTACTGGTCACTGAACATTCACTTTGTGTTCTCGAATCTGTGAGAAATGGCAGTGATTAAAGAAAACACTTGCTGATGTATTCCTGTGGATTAGCAACTGCTAGGGCAACAGTTTCCATGACAAAGCAGTGGACTTTACGAAAGTTTCTGTGCATGAAGCCAGCACCTGCACAAAGCTGATGCAGAGAACAGCTCATGGTAATTTTAGCTCAATGGACTCGACATGGCTACAGGGGTAGAGCTGAATGAAGAGAAAACACAGACATTACTATCAGCACTCCTGGCAACAGGCTTGGCTGTGCAAGTTACATGATGTCACACCCCAAATTTTTGCAGAGCAGGCGAGAAAACCTTTTGAGCTTGACCTTGTAGAACTTTAATCGATAGTGACTCACCAAGCTGGTCTTGAGCCCTCATTTCCCTTCACAATGCAAGTGCATCTTACATGCCTGATTGTGCCAATGGGTCAAGAAAAGTCCCTAACAATTCAGTAGCTTATGAACCTGAAACCAAAGCTGCACCACATTAGCACTGAATAAATAAAGTGCTGGCAGAGGTTACAGCCTGACCTGCAAAGCTTGTCCTCGTCAACACTTTCAGTCCAGGGGATGGTTTGTTAAGGCTGCACCACCTGATCACTGCTCTTAACAGTGAGTGTAAATTCAGTGTAGCAGCTATCAGTTCAATGCAGTAACCTGACATCAAAATGATAAGTAGGAGCTATTTTTAAACTAAACGCTTGTTTATGCTTTGAATTCGATAAATAGGCACAGCACAACAAAGGTTGTCTGAAGCTGGAACTCCACTCGGTATTGATGGCAATTCAGGACACAGAGGTGCATATGAGCTTATGATTAAAGCAGAATTTTCTGTGCAAGTATGAAACTACCCAACTATTCAACTTTAGGTGACATTTCACAAAAAAATCAAGCATTTCCCTAGCTTTGCCCTGACACATCACATCGTTCATTATATAGAAGTTCTGTACTGAATATGTGCCAGCAGTATAGATTGCATATAAAGCAGTTCTGGGGCTAAGACCTAGTCCATTAATATAAAACTCAAAACCAGCTGGAATACCACTGATATTATAATTTCCTGCAGAGTTACCATGGTTGGAACTTCTAAAACTAAATTTAAGGGTATTAAAGATGTCACTTTTTGATCATACGCTGTCTGAAAAACCTTGGTCTGGTAGTAATGAACAACTTTCAGTGTGTTAGTGCAGCAAAGAAACAAATTAGAAATGTTTTTCAAAAACAAATAAAAATAAATCATTTATCGGAAACAAGCAAGCAGTCACTTAATTCAAAACTCTTTTGTGGCCCTCTGATCTCATTCTTTTCCCTTATTTTACACATGGCTTTATTGCTTTTCCCTTATGCATCTTCTGCTATTTTCACTGCTAAAAGTAACCTTCATCTTGAAAAATGTTCATTGACATCTTTAAAGCTTTTGTTTTTTGCCCCTGCATTTTCCTATTTGTTCTCTGATCTGTGTTTAGATGAAAAAGCAAAAGCTCCAGGGAGGTATTTATCTGTTACTTAAAATGCTCTATACCTCTGCTAAGTGCCTTGAAAGCTGTGCTTGCTTTTACTAGAGATCTGTTTTTCCTGTCTGATCTTACCAAGCTAATCAATTCTCTGCTGTCTCAAGACCTCCTACTGCATTTGGGATTCGTTTTCCTGGTAAAAATAGTCCTGGTAGACATATTGCACCAAAACTACCCTCCATAAGCATGTGAAAATTCTCCATCCTTGAGGAAGAATGGCCCAAGACAGCCATTACACATTTTCCCAAACTCATGCTGCAGGGAAGAATTAAATTAATGAAAAATAAGAATTTGCTCCGAAGCAGGTTAGATGAAAGACATGACCACAAATAAATAAAATAATAGTCTGGAATGGTGACCCAATGTACTAGAAAACCATCATGGATGGAGGAGAATGAAGGCTTTTAGTGTAGGAACTGACTTAACATGCAAGGCATAAACTAGGTCAAGTAGAAAAGAAGCAAGCACTATACAAAAATCCTAAAAGACAAGTTAGCAGGGATTGCTGAGACAGTCTATCAGCCTCCTCTGCAGCACAGCACTGGGTGGACAGGCCACTATTCAATTGCACAGTAGCTAATTCAGATGCTGCCACCTCCAAGTGCTCATCTTGGTCTAGCACTGAAATCCAGTGGCACAGCCATGCCTGGCCTCCCCATGCCTCTCTGGAACACTGACCTGACCTGTCCCTCCCTGGCAGTCAGGCCACACCAAGGAACAATATTCTGTCACGAAGTAGAGCCGAAGCATCAATTAGCTCAAGCAGATTTCTTCATATTTTACACCTCTGTCCTGTGGCACATTCACTAAATATGGCAAAAAAATCCCATACACAGGAACAGAGGGAGGAGAGGTCACCAACATTTGCTGCTACAGCCAATATGTGCAAGAATAAAACTCTCCTTCATACTGCTGTTAGCCATAGCCGAAGCTTGGGATTTGTCATTCCAGTACAAAAGCAGATGGATAATTTTAGCAATAGCAGCTCACAAAAGAATGCCACACAAACTCTTTTTAATGCGTCCATACAGATAAAATGTCAAAACCCTGACTCCAAGAAGAACTATCTTGAGGATATGAAGCTTCAAAACTCATATCAAACATGAGCACTGAAGCCAGTGACTGGCACAGGAGGTCAGTGCCCAAGTGCCTGAGCAGGCAGCCCTTAGGCTGCATTCAAGGACAAAAGGGAAGGGTTCTGTGCAAATCAAGTGAGGATTGATCAAAATGTTCCAGTTTCACCTCCTTACACCTTCCCACAGAGTTTGGCATGCAGGCAGTAGTGGGAAGGGTCCTGGCTGGGCTCTGCTTGTGCCCCTACCTTGCTGAAAGGTGATGCCAGGCAACTCCAAGAGGTGCTGGAACACAGCTCCAGAGCTCTCCATCTCACCAGAAAGCCTCTGCAGCTGTAACCAGCTCTGTGGCTCCACAGAGAAGAGCACTCAGTGCCCACAGGGAAGGACAACTGTATATTGTACATGCTGTACAACTCATTGCCACCCTGTCAGGGGCCTGCAACTGCATCCTGCTTAGAGGTGAGTTGGGATAGCTGGAAGGCAGCTGCCTGTACAGTACAATTTTCACAATCAAGACTGGGTGACATTGGAGAACAAACCAGCTGGGCTGCACTGGGACAGCCTCGATCTTCACCACCAACAGAGATGGCAGCGAGGGGAAAGTGTAGAGAAAAGGTTTTGTGTTGTTCATCAAACTGGTGGGAAGACAAAAGTAAGTTAAAAATAGGTGATCTACTGGAGGTCTCAGAAAACAAACGTTAACTTGTAGTCCAGAGTTCAATTAGGACTAGTGTCACCTAGAACAGGTCACACAATTCCGCACATCTGTGCTCTGCTCCCCTCTCAAAGGATGGACCTGCCTCATACATTCCAAGCGCCAGGAATTAATGAACACAAATTGCTGTTAAACAATCAAACAAATAAAAAACTCAAACAAAAACCCAAACCAAAATAACCTCCCCAAAACCCCATACACCTACCACCATTAAAAATATATCTATATCTATATCTATCTATCTATCTATATATAAAATCCTGCCCTCTCACTGAAACATTATTATCGCAGAATAAATTTCTACAATAATTTCCTCAGAGGAGCTGGACACTGCAGCCCCAAATTTAGCACATCCTCTTAACAGAGCTCTCTCAAAGTCACAGAGGTTTATGTCTCAGCTGGAATAAATCCCAGCAGCTCCCCAGTGGCAAGGAGCTCCAGACGTGTGTCTGGGTCACAAGCCTGAACAATGACCCAGGACTGAAGGAAAATGGGCTAGAGGCATTTTCCCAAAATGTTGGTTCTCTGTTTTCACTTGCCTTACAGTCTACAGCTTTTAGGGGTAAGGCTGGGATAGGAATCCATGATGATTACAGACAGCTTGGAAAGCCAAGAGCATCCATAGTTTATTAAAAGCACATTATATTGACAAAGGGAAAAATTTTTCTGTATTTGAATTCCTTCTCTCAAGTGTGCTTTTTCCACATCCACCCATTTCATTTGTCTCTGTAGCATTTACATTTAAAATAATTCACCAAAACAACAGCAGGAGCCTGATTTACACTCACAGAGCAAATTAATTCAGAGATAACAACATCATCCTCTCTGCCTCAGTGAGCAGAGACTGCTGTGGTTGTGTGCAGCCCACAGGAAAGCGCAGTGCAGCTGCTGAAGGAAGTGCTTCAAGAGACTGAAGATGATAAACAAGTGAATGGGGTAGGGAACCAGACTACATTGCCCAAGTGAGAAGAGCCCCTCCAGCTTCCTCTTCGCCCATTTGGGATTGATAAACCCTTGTCTCCTTAGAAATAGGTGCCACAGTGGTGCTGCAGCCTCCATCAGTCCTGCTCTCAATTACGTGCTTCGTTTATCAGACGCTTGGTACACGGAGGTCCCTGTGCAGCTGCCACAGTGAAATCCATCAGAGTGATGTCATCTCACCACTGCCCCAGCAGGGCAATTCCCCAGCTTTTACCGTGCTGATGGACCCTCTCTCATCATTCTGATTGTGGCTGTGGGCCAGTTTAACAGGAAGAGGGTAGTCAGGCAGGGAATTAGCAACAAGGGAACAATGACCAGTTATTAGGATGATCTTCATGAGGAGGGAAAAAAACCAAAACAAAACACCAAAACAAACCAGAAAATCACCACGAATATGGTCCTTCAAAGCCAAGCCCAGAGAGCTAAGGTCCTTAAGATGACACTTCTGAGTAGGTAATGAAACCATGCTAAGCCAATCTTTGAAGGAGAAATACAGACTTGGAAGGAAAGAGAAAATATTTAAGTGGGGAAAGCAAGCTTCATTGTCTCCATTTTAAAGAAACATTAAGAAGGGAAGGGATTCAACATAACAGAATTTAATTAACATTTTGGTATAGCGCCACAAACAGAATTTCTTTTGTGAATGGAGCCAGTTCCTAATTAGCTGAGGTAAAGAACAAATCCATGCTTGAAAACAGAAAGGACAGCTCTTCACTGGAAAACCAAGCACAGGTCCTCTGTGGGTCTGCTGGGCACATCACCCAGGGTACCATTCATCAGCAATAATGCACTGAGCCACCCACTCAGGTTTCAAGAGTTTTAAAATCCCAATTAGAATCTAAATGCCTTGCAGGGAGGCTTAAGGGAGTTCTCAACTCTCTTGGGTAGCAGAGATAATTATGGGGGAGAGAGACATGGATTATGAATGGCTCTGCAGCTCCGACTCCCACGTCACCACTTGCAGCTTGGCACGCTTTGCCCTGGCACACACAGGGCAGAGAGCTGCCCCCAGCCCCTTCCTGGCTTGATGATGGTACAACTGGGAGAGGGGGAGAGATTTCATTACTTTTGAAGAAGAGTGGGCATAATGGGAAAAACAGATAGAAAAATCACATCAATATACCTTCTTCATCCAAAGCCTCATCCTTTGTTGAAAAGCCCCTCTTGTACTGCACACAAACTATTAATTCACTGGCCATGTTCCCATCACAGCTACTGACTTGAAAAAAAGCATCCTGCATCCTGCTCCTCCATGTATCTGGTGTTTATTTGCTCAGGTCTGATTACTCATCCACAGTGACTGTTTGCTCTCATTCTGCAGATGAACGTCTCTGGAAATGCTATTTACTTTATGTCTGGACAACACTGGATCACAACGGGGGCCAATTCTAGCTCAGTCCTTTAAGCCCTATGACAATCTAAGCATGAAGTCAGTGGTAGCAATCAAAGCCAGCAGACAAATCCTTTCTGGTATCCAGGCACATTCTTTACCGTATCCTTGGTAGGATGTACAGGTTGGAATACCTGGCATGTCATTTACTGCCGCAACAAGGAGCTTTATTCATTGAAGTAGCTGCTATTTCAAGGAGTTTATCTGGATGTGTCTGGATGAAACAGTCTACCGCAATTTTGTGAAAGCTTCCTCTGTGAAAGGCTGAAATGATTGCTTTTCTTGTTTCAAATGGGTAACAAACACTGACATTCCAAACTCGTGCTGAATTCTTACCTGTCCATTTCTCTCTGCTGCTTAGCCCTGTGCCTGCTGTGTCCTGAAGCAAAAATCAAATCCAGAGCAAACTGCTCTTCCTTGGCGTGAAAACCACCACCAGCATCAAAGCTGCCTCTTCATCAGAGCACTGCATCCCAAAATACTGCCAGGCTGCTGGCTGGGAAACAGCATGTCTGACACTGGCTGGTGGAGCGTGACCAGAGTCACTTCAGAGCAGCAGGGTCCTCAGATGAGCTACCAGCTCACCTGCAAAGCTGAAAATGCTACATCCCTGTATCCATATCCACCCATTCTTACCCAGAAGTGTAACAAAAACTGAGGAAATTCAAGCAAATGGGCCAGGAAAACAGAACAATAGTTATTTACAGTGGGCAACACCTAATTCAGCAAACATAGGAGGTAAAAGCAACATCAAAGAGAGTTAGTACAGCTGACAAGCCTGGCAAAAATGGACTGGAAAAGATTTTGTCAATAAGATTCCCAGAATTTATTTGGTTTTATCTGTTTATTTTTAGAAGAGCATCAGCTCCAGATTTTCAAAACCTTATATGCACATCCCACAAGTTGGAAGATCAGCAATCTGGCAAAAAGAAACACACTGTTTATTTAAAAGATTATTGCCACAGACTTCCCTACATGAACTCAACACTTGCCACTGCTTCAGTGCATGGACACATGAGGCATCATTCCTAGAAGTCACCTTTGGGCTCCTCTCACCTCCATTTGCAGAAATATATGAAATTTGCCCATGGGAATGTGCAAACAGAGAAGCAAAACTATCTTACTGCTGCTGAGTCTTATTGCTCTGCCTTCAGTTCATCTGAACCAAAGCCCTGGTGTGTACTCAATCATTCCCAAGAACCTGTGTTTTAATCCCCCTTTTCTCCTCCAGAATGCAAACTAAAGACCCTCAAACTATTCAGAACTAATATTTCTAGTCATCACCAGCCCTCACATAAAGACCTTCAGCAGAAAATGTTCCCCCATTCTCTCAGGGATTGTTGTTCCTCCTAATTCTGCAGCTACTTTCCAAACACATAAGTGGTGATTTCTTCATGCAAGTGCTGTTGTGTCCCAAATCTCACATTCCCCTTAGCTGTTTCAATTCTATTGATTTAGCAATGATTGGCTTCCCCTCTAAAACTGCTTCCTCAGAGCACTCACAGAAGAGTGAAGCTGTCGTGGGCTCCCACAGAGCCTCCTTCCTTGTGCCTGTTACTTTATTAAACAAAGGAAAGAACGCAAAGATGCTACATACAAAATGTACATATATACAAAATTCTCATTGACTTCTCTTCCCAAAGATTCTGCGTCTTTATTCTGTCTCTACATTCAAGCAGACCCTCAAAACACCAAGAGCTTGGAAGCTAAGTCTTTGCTAAAGATTTTGTTGCCAAAAAGCAAAATATTTTCTTCTGTGTTAAGTCATAGTCTAGAAACAAGAGAATTCCACTACACACTAAGATTTAGCTACTGGCCTGAAAAAACACACTGTAAAGAATGGTTAAGGTCATTTTTATGAAGAGCTGACACTAGAATGTAAAATAATTCATATCACAGTAGTCTCTAAAATACCCCACTTGGTCATGCCAACTTTGCATGGAAAAAAACCAGACACAGATCTCCCTTCTAATGGCATCATCCCCATTATAACCTGAACGATTGGAAATGAAGACTTATTTTCATAATCATTTAAAACCTTGACAATGTGGCCACTTTGGTTAAGGCAAACCTAGCACCAGAGTCCAGAGGAGGCCTGCAAGCCCCAGACTGGGCTGCTGAGTGACACATGCATGGGCTGCTTCCAGCACAGTCAGCACAAAGAGCCACTGCTGGCACTCGTGAAAAGCAGGCTGTTTATCTAAATGTCTGAGGACGGGCTTAAGAGGCCAACTTCGAACACTTCAATTTGAAAAATGTGACCTTTGTTTTCTCCTAGAATTCTGCATAAATGCCATAAATCTAGTAATTATCTTGGTGAAGCTATCCAGGCTGAAAAGTGGCTTATATCTGTGACCTTGGACCACAGAAGTAATTAAAAATGAATGCCACGAGAAGACTTTCAATTGCTCTTGTGCATTATCAAGTATAAGTCTCAAGGGGCAGCAAGACTGTTTAGTTGATATTATTTTGAATGACCAGTCATCATGCAACACACAACACATCCTCTGGTTCCCTGCTGGGGATACAATACTTTCATTAAAAATACTGTTAAAACTGCTTTACCTATAGGAAATCCCTCTGTCCCAGTTTATATTTTAATCTGAGTTCTAAGAAAATCCTTGAGATCAAGCTACCAAATATTTCTGAGGGGAAAACAGAAAATCAGGGATTAATATTATTTAACTACAACTGCCACAAAAGCTAAGGCATTAGGCTTTTTGCAGCATACACTTGAGTCACACAATACTACACAATGGAGTCAAAGTCAGACACTGAATTAGTCAGGGGAATTCTTTGGTGTTATTCAGAACAGATTTGGGAGATCAGCTCTGAGCAAGCTACACGAGAGATGCTAAACACGGCCAGTGTAATCAAGTTTTTATATTTGAGTAGAAAAAGACACAAGAGCCTTGCCACTGGAAGATGGGTGCAGAATGGCAGGGCACCACATCAGCTCAGGGACCTTGTGGACAGAGACAAGGTAGAAATAAACACCCCCCCAGACATTGCATGTTTACACTTCTGTTAGTGCAAACTTTGCTGCCAGGGTGCAGGACTGACTGGTTTAACGACCAGTACCTGTGCTGAAGAGCAGGTCTACAAACCAAGGAAAGAAGGTTGGAGCCCAGAGGTGACCTGGGTGAGTCTCCTGCCCTCGGAGCTTGGCTGGGGGTGCACTTCACATCAGATCCAGCTGCAGCCCTACACCAGTCAGCCCTCACTGCCTCTCCTCCCCAGGGACTTCCCTGCCAGTGATTCATGTGAAAGTGAGACTCTGCTCCAAAATTATTTCAAAGCAATATTCTTATGAAATACATTGAAGAATTCAAGGACAGGCCTTACAGCCTTATATATTTATATTTCTTACTGTAGCAGGAACAGAGCTGCCAGCTGTGAAGTATTTGTTCCCTGGGAGTCTGGGGATGCAGATACGATACATTACCGCAAATCAGATTTAAAGAATAAGGCTCCAGATACTGAACCTACTGATTGATGCATCTCAATAAACTTTCAAATATTATAGGAACAAAAGGAGGCTTTACTTTCAATAAAATTAAGTTTCCTAGGAAACTGGTGTGAGAAGGTGCCTCATTTCAGAGTTTTCCCACAACATTCAGCTCCAGGTCTGAATTGTGGCTGGATATGTCAGATGCAGTCTCACCCTACAGCAAGAACACTCTTCCAAGGAAAACATTATTCCTCCTGAAATACATTAAGTATTCAATTCAAAGCCATTATTAATCACCCCTTTAAGAGGAAAAAACATTCTGCCAAGGTCACATTGGCCAGGGTGTCTTTCATAGTTAAATTCATCAATTAGGATGTTTACTGTGGGCTTCAAGAAGGAAATCAGAACAGCAGAATTGGTCAGATCAGCATTTTGGCAAATCGTGAGCCTGAGATGCTCAGCGTGCATTTGGAGCTGTGAATTCCAAATGACACATTGCCCCTTACACATCATTGGATGCAACCCAGGGTATTTTGGAAGCTAATTTAAAAGTTGAACCCACCCCCAGCTGGAGATGGTAAAAACGAAGGACAGTCAAAAGCAGCTGTATCTAAAGCACCAGTCAGAACAGGGACATTCTTCCAGGGATGTGGCTGCAGCAGCCAACATCATCCTCACAAACCTGACACCACTGGTGGAACTTGCTTGCAAAACACACCCAGGCTAAAACAAGGACAGTCCCTTCCAGAGCAAGTCTCTGTGTGTTCTAATGCACTGCCCTGGTCAACAAACCTGCAATTCTTTATCAGTTGTTTGGATTTAGGAAACAAGCACAATAATCCTTTTACTCAAGGGCAGGTATGTCAAATGTGTTTAGCCAAATTTTAAGACACTGAATACCACAGTGCCACTGCTATACTGTATGCTATCTGTGCATTTTAAACTGGCACAGCCCTGATGAAGCATAAACACAAAATCTGTCAGTTTAGATTATATTTCTGTGAGACCAAGCCCCTGGCTAATTTTCATATTCATCATTAACTGTTCTGTGCAAAAACATCTTCCTTTAAGTTAAGGTATAGATGCCTTGTAAATTCAAATAATTATTTTATTTTCAACTTTGGTGGTATTCCCCTGCACCAAAAGCCCAACTTCATCATTTCTGAGTGACAGCCTATGTAATGCAGGATTATTACATCAAAGGACAACACTGAAGTATCAATAAAGGAAAGAGGCCCTCAAGAGACTACTGTCAAAAGATATAAATTTCTTCCTCTGATACGAAAAAAACCCTACCCCAACCTCTAAATAAAATTCCCAGATGATGTCCATCCATCCTGGAAAGCCATCTGTCTTTGCTTTGAAAATGACCAGTGCTCTCAGCACCAAAACCGTTTGTTTTATTTGACAAGTAAGGGGTGTGTACAGAGTGACCCAGAGAGCCCGATGGGAGGGCAACACCAGCAGGGCAAGGCGCTGCCTTGCCTCAACAGCCACAGATTTTTCCCAAAAGGAGCTATGGGAGATGCTGCTCTACTGCTCCTCAGTTTCTGTAAAATCTAGTATTCAGGGACAGATGAGAATAGTGAGTGTTGTTGATTTATTCTAAAGGAGCTTTAAAAGAGAATTATTCTAGTGATTAAAATCAGGGAGTGAGACACATAGCAGGTCCTGGGGACCATGGAAGCTTAGCATGTTGTAAAATTCATGAAAAAATTTAAGATGCATTCTCAGTCCACAAGGCCATTTGGGTGCAGCAGTGCCGGATATTCCACGCACATCCCTTTGGTGTGTGGCATCCTGCATTCCAAGCTGCTGAACTGCAGCACTCCTGTCAGCCTGACTTGGGGGGTGATGCCGCAATGCAGCCCTTTGTGATCGCCTGGGAGCGCAAAATGATTAACAGACCTCATCTCTTACTGTGGCTGGAGAGAGCCAGCACTGCTACCAACTGCAGTCCTGCACAGGACCACGGCAGGCAAGTGCAGAGGATACTCTTCAGCCATCCAAATACTCCTTTTCTACTCACAAACTAGCCCAAAGCAAACTCACGGGTCTTTACAAACCAGCTTTTTGCTTGTACCGACAAACTATGTTGACCACCTCTTCCCCCCTTTTTCCTTCTGAACAAAACCAAAAGATGGGCTATAGGGACCTGTGTCACCCTGTAGCAACCTCCCCACCCTCAGCTGTCTCAGCACTGTGGAGCTCTAAATCCCACCCCATTAGAGAGCAGCCCCTCCAAGGAGCCCACCGTGCAGCTGACAGAGCCATTGTACGTATAGATGGGGGAGATAAATCTCTTAATGATCCTGTTTCCTCAAACCTTGATTAATTACACTTCTGTCTGCCTTCTTTCCTTTCAAACACAAATGCAAAAACAGGCTACACAAGTGGGACATTCTTCCCCTCAAGTCCATTTCTGAACTCAGCATGTGCAGTTCCACTGAGGGCAGGAAGCTGTCATTTCTAGACTGTGTTCCTGGTGTCTGCTTATCCTCCCTGCTGGAAATGCAACAATTGTCATCAAAGTGTATCAGAAGTTAAATAATCCCCTTGACTCCAGTATCCCTTTGCTGTAAATACAGTCTGAGCTTGTTCGAACTGGAAATTGTCATTCTTGGCAATAATTGCTCTGTACACAGCACTGCCTCCAATCGATACCAAGGCACATCATCTGAGCTGTATGAGTTTTCATTACTAGCCTCAGAGTAACCTTAAAGGTTTGAGCTCATTCTTTTCACCACACTGCACAGATCCTTCTTTGCATAATCTCAAAAATGTCAACAGCAAAACAATCAGAACAGGCACAACAGTGCTTTCCCGGTTTCAATGCAGCATCGCATTTCCAGTCTGATAAAGGCTAGAGAGCTCTCTCAGAGAAAAATGCTCTCCATGTGCACATATCTCTTTCAATAGGGAGCAGATTGATCCTAGAAGGGAGGGACAAAAAGAACAGACGAATTCACAAGGTAGTAGCAGAGAGATGATGAAAAGTATAATTAATACCTCCATTTTAATTAGCATTCCCAGTCTAAAGCAACAAAATAGGACCCTTTGATGTTGGCCCTCCTCAGTACTGTAGGCACAAAACATTAAATTTTCACTTGCAACCATTATTTCTCCTTATGTTCTGCAGTGGTTGAGATCACCAAAGGTTGGAGTTGTCACTTTGGGCACTGACAGCTGGAATGGTTGGCACTCAGATACTGTGGTTGTGGATCACCACAGTTCCCGTGACTCCACCACTAAACCTACAGCTTCACATTTTAGCCAGCTCCAGTTTAACCCAGCCTTTTGGGAGGCAGAGAAGCACATTATGAAGATGTTACTCCTCTGAGCAATGGGGTTTGGGACTCGTAAAATAGACTGGGACTCATGAAGGAATCAGCAGGTTTTCTCAGTTCCGAAACAATGACAGCTGAAGAACTGACCTGGAAATTGTGAGGAGAAGGCCCCTATGCTTCCGGTGACAACGTTGCAGCATCACTGTGCACGGAACAGGTTTGATTCCTGCGGCCTTGGCTATTGCCAGAACCACTGAAATCTGTCAAACCCAAGGGAGAGCTGAGTTTGCTCTGTGTGAGGACAGCTTCTGGACTTGACAAGTACTTTCCTCTCCCTTTTGGGGAATGGAAATACTGTGAACTCAATCTCATCACAATTGATGCTAGATCCTCAACTAAGTATCCACTTTGTTCCTTAGAATAATCTCAGTTAGATCTCCCTTTGGAAAACAACTGCAGGAACAGGAGAAATTTGCACCTAATTCAATGTTCTGTCAGTATTTTGCTAGGCAAAAAAATCCATATCTTCATCATGCTCACAGAAATTATTACCTGGAAATAGGAGTTTTAGGCAAAAAAAAAATCTCACATTAAAATTCCAGATATTTCTACAGTTAAAAAGATAACAAATCCCAAAATTATACACTGTGCGAAGAGCAGTGTACTCTGGTACTGTGTACCAGAGCAGACACTACTGCTAACGTACCATAAAGGTGAGATCACACCAGGAGTCAGCAGCTAGAGAAGAAAGCCTGCTCAATGGGCTCACCACCTCATCTTCCCATAGAACACGAGCAGCAACAGCTTTATCTAACATCAGCAAAGGGGAGAGAGAGTGCAGGGTGCTTCGTATCATGAACAGATCTTGCCCAAAAAAGACCCACGAAGCAAAACATTTTTCCCCCCAGTTATTAATTTATGCTTCCAACATCAGTGAGTGAGGCTGTTATTACCCATACACTCAAATAATCTCACTTGTCTGTGTGATGTGGAAAAAGCTGAGCAAGACCAAGCTGGATAGGAGGACAAACAAAGCAAACAGAGAGCCCTGCACAAGGTGATGCCAGCAAGACATTCTTCTTGTTTTCCTACCCTCATTCCAGGAAGGGAACACGTCCCCAGCCCCACAGCCACAATTAATATTGTGGAGAGGGGGCAGATTCCCTCTTGTTGCCATTCAACCTCATAGATATTAGTCTCCACTGTAGCAATAAGAGAGGATTTGGACTTTAAAAACAACATATGAAACCACATAAATATGTTTCAGAAACAGATTGAAACAATTCCACTAGTGGAAAAAGCCTCTTCAGTCTCTAACTAATGGATTGTGTTTATCCAGCAAGGGGTGGCAGGCAAATTTTGGCTTGAGAGAACAATTTGTAAATTGTATTCCTATGGCCCACAGACATCTTATGCTGGGTTCTAATAAGAAAGATATTGAGGGATGTTATGCACGTTTCAACCAAAAAGTGACTTTTGCGCCAGAGACTTTGTAGAACTGCTGAAACAGGGAAATAATTGTTGTCTTTAGGTTAATCAAGTTTGTTAATTGTTAAGATTGTTATGCAGTTATGAAATTAATCAGTCCAGTTTCAAAAGTTAAAGTTTATATGTTCAAAGGTTAAATTAAAATGTTTAAGAAGTTTTAAGACATACCTTCCTTCAGAATTAAATTCTTAAAAGCTTCAGTTTTTAAGAAAGTTTTCAAGTTTTGTGTAATCCCTACTCGAGCTTTTGAGTTTACTTATGTGTTGCGTAAAATTTATACTTTTTTAAGCCAATTTTCATATTTTAAAAGTATATTTTCAAAACTGGGATCTGATCTTGGCTGGGTCTGAAGGAAGACTATTAAGAGCCACTTTCTAAAAATAACATCTACACTGCCCTCTTGCAGGCTGCCTCCATGGCAACCCAGAATATTAATGAGGCTCCTTCCTGCCCAAACCAATGACCTAGACAACTAGCGAGCCATTGGTGGGAAGGAGTAACCTCACTATTTGAACCATCCAATGCTCCGGGACCATGGAGGCGGGGCAAGAGGCGGTACAGGGCATTCCTGGGCGGGGATAACATCTCATAAAAAGGCTCCTCCTCCAGGATTCAGTGCCACTTTTCAATGGATTAACCCTCAGAGTACCCTGCTCAGGATAAGCAGCCTCTGCCCTTTTGGCATTTATAGATCGACAGTTCGGCTTAACTGGGGAGTCTATTCCTGAGCAGCAGACCCTTGTCTCTGAGCGCCTGCCTCCCTTCAGGCTCAGGCTAAGGTCTTTGATCCCGGCACCCGGGCTTTATTTGTTTTGTTTTTTTTTAAGTTGCCTACTAAATAAACTTTTCTTTTGCAAATCCTGGATTAGAGATTGTCTCTTTTTCTGACAAGGGACTGCTTCGATTTTCTCTTGGTCTGGCATTTGATGTGCATCTCCTTCAATTCCTCCCCAGTTATCTCTGCTCTAAGATGACCAAGGGTGAAGCCAAATGCAGCCACGTAGAGCTAAGAACGACATAGAGATGGCCCCAGAGGCATCACAGCAAAATCTGGAATTCTCATTCCCAGTGGGTAGACAATCCCGTTTTTAGTAGTTGCTGACCTGTGTTAGCAAAAGAATGGGGTCAGAAGGGCAGGAAAACACAGATGCAGCACAGCATTGCTGAAGACAGAGTTTGAGACAACCCACCAAAAGCTGCACATACCATTAAGTACTGAGCAGCACACTGCTGCTGAAAACACTCCCTGATAAATCCCTGGCATCTGGGCTCTGTGCCTCACAAACCAGCAACTGACAATGTCAGTAAAACAGTTAAATGCCATCATATCCAAATTATTCTTGGGTGATGTTTTTTGTTCATTTTTGGAACAGAATGGAGAGTCACCACAGATAAGTTCTCCAAGGTGGGGGTACTGAGCTGCCTAGAACACCAAACTTGATCTAATACTTCCTCCCTGCATGACTCACATAGTTTGAATAACCTATGGGGCCTTCCAGGTATCCCACTGAGTCACAATAGCCACAACTCAAACACCTACAAAACATGCCACTGAAAGTGGAAAGAGGGGGCCTGTGAAGTCATCTTCATTCTATACAAATACATAGAAGGCTTCTAAATACATCAGTTAGTAGGGAGCAAATATCTTGGAAACATAAGTGTGCTCCTAAGTGTGCAGAAAAGATTTAATCCAACATTTACCAGAGTAAAGGAATATTGGAACAGAACCAAACTTATTTACTGAGCAGTAATGAAATGATCAACGAAGCCAATTACTTGAATTGCAGCTCCAAAGCATAGGTGGTAGCCCAGTGTTCATTCTGATCTTGTCTACACAAGGCAAGACTGGAAAGGACCCTCACAAAATCTTCTTACCTGTTCATCTGCTCTGAAGCTGAATCAACAGCAAGTAGTTGTTTCTGAGAAAGGTTTCCTCAATCTCCTCCTCATGACTGAGACTTTGCAGTCTCTCCAGATAATCTTTTTCCAGAGCTTCTCTTAGCATCCAATCAGAGACATTTTTGCCAGAGATTTCCCAACCTTTTCTCCCCCCTCACTGTCCCCAACACATAAATAAGAATCAAATAGTTACTTTCATGATAGCCTTTCCAGGCATTGCAAGATTCACGTCTTCCTCCATTCTCCTCTACTGCACATCCCTAAAATAATCCAAACTTCTTCTGTAGATCACATGCCCCAGATTACTCTCATTACGTTCTTCTGGATCTTCTCCAGCTTGTCCCACAGCACTCTTACTGTGGTGCCCAAAAATAAGCTCTGTATCTCCTTTAAACCACTACACATACACTTAACAAGTCAGTCTACACACTGTTTCTTACTTCAAGCTAAGCATATTCAAATGGTGGTGCTAGGAGTTCAGAACAACTTTATTTTAAATTACAGAGAAGATTGATGTAGTGCATTTTAGACTAAACTGGGCAACAAGAATGCATCTGCCATTAAGTTCAGTTAAATTGAGGGCACTGTGTTTCTGGGCCCCAGTTGCTGTTGCTGTCTTCACCAGAGTTCAGTGCTATTCCATGAGAAAGGTGCCAGACCTACTCTGCAAACCCAGCACAACGTGTCCTGACACAATCACGCTCTGTTTTGGAACTCCTCTTACTCACTGTGCCTCTTGGTGTGCACTGACTACAGAAAGCAGTCTCTGGTACCCATTTTGGTCTGAACTTTGAACACCCTTCCTGAGAGCTCTGCTGAACCGGGATGTCTCTCATTTTCTTTTATTTACTGCAGCTCAGGCAGATCCTGGAAAAAGACCTGTCAGTTCTTGTTGTGTGCAGCTCAGTGACCTCCAGGAGACAGTCTTGCTGCTGAGCATTTTGTTCAGCAGAGGGCTGAGGAAAAAAGCACAGAGCCAGATCCCTGTCTTGCAATAGTCACAGCGCTCGATGATCTGCTCTCCCTAATGCAAAAGGGCAGAGTATTTCCTTCTCCTTTTTCTAACCTGTTAGCCTCACTATAAATGTGATTGCACTGATGAACATCCATAGCAAGAGATCATTTGCCCAAACAAATTAACTACTGCCACCAAAGCACCATGTAATATTGTCACTAGAAAAGTGCAGCCTACGCTGCTTTGTGACATTTAGCTTTTAATTGCCTTCAGTCACCAGCAACAAAATTTCAGATGTTATTATTTGCATTGGTGAAAGTTCCCCCTCTAGATAAAACACGAGGCCTGTCAAATACCACCACAGGAGCACTAATGCTCTGGCTGAGCTGCAGCAGAGGCTGTCCAGGAGCTGCCCAGCCCCCAGAGGGAAGAGGACATGGTAAGAAGGGGATCAGGATGATCTGATGCAGCGCAGCATCGTCGGGGCACAGCGAGGAGGGAGGAATGCTTAAGGCAGGAATTCATGCTGAGCAGAATACTCCCACTCAGCCTGACTCCAGCCAAGGGGAGCAGGGAGCAGCTCAGTTGGAGGGAGGAGAACACCACACTCCCAAGCCTGCTGCTCTCGCTGAGTTTGGAAAGACTTTGGCCAGAAAGGTTTGCTCTGAGTGGTATTCATCTGTGCAAACAAGGACAGAATACTGCACTCGGAAATGCTGTCTTGTTCCAACTAGCTCAGGGCTGCTCACCAGCCAGCTGTCCTGAGAGCAGCCCTTTGCAGCCAGAGCATGACTTCCAGCCTCAGTTCAAGCACCATTAGGAAATTGCTCTTAACCATTTGCAATTTTTATTTTAATCTCTCAATAAACCTGCCTGTTGATTTTGCTCTGAGAGCACTATGTCTGTAGAGACCAGAGAATTCAAGGGCCTGAAGCCACTTCTATACCAGCCACTCAGCTGGTGCTGATAATTAGGACCAGTTAAGAGTTCAGCTGGGGGCATGCAGACATTTTAATGTTTGCCTCAATCCCAGCATGGGCAGGGCAACCAGACAGCAAACAAAATGGCTTTTGGGGTTGTATCGCATCAAATTTCTTGTGGCCAGCAGAACAGGGAGGCTGTGCCAGGGCCAGGAACAAAGCTATTAATTCAGGGGAGTGGCTCAACTTACAGTCACGGAATATGCATCAGGAAGCACAAGGTGATCTCAAAATTTTAATTCAAGCCTGGAAGGATCAATACCCAAATTAGCCCACAATCACCTAGCTCCAGAAGGAGCAAGGGTACATCAATTCACTTCTTCAGCCAGGCTGTGACAGGTCCCTGTTACAATCTGGCTGTAAAGATCTAACCCACACAGACATATCTGCTCATGTGTAACTACCTTGGAAGTCTTTCACAGTACTTGGTTCTGACAGGTAGAAGCTAACTTCCAAGCTTCCCATCCACAGATTTTTCCAGGAAAGAAGTGCCAAATTCAGTTTAAAGTTCTTGTAAATCAGAACAAACTAAAATTGAATGCCAAAGGCTAAACTGTGAATCCTTTGCTCACCTTAGGATACAAAACTCTGCAATTGTGTGTTGTAAACCAGTGACATGCCACAAGTGGGTAAGAGCTCAGCAGCCCAAGGATCCCAGTTCTTACTGTGATACAGCACAGTCCAGGACAAAATCCAGCCTGCCTGCCAGTTCCAGCTCCTGGAGGCACAACCTCAGCTACCCTCTTCTGCTGTATGCCCTGAACTTCACTCCCATTTTCACTATAGCTGTGTAACCAAGCACAGCACATGGGGACTGTGAGCTTGGAAGATGTAGTTTACAGCTTTGTGCTCTTGCTTAAGCAAGCTGTGTTTTGAAAGAACCAGAGTTACGTGCCAGAAAAGGCTACAGACTACTTTTAAAAATAATTGAGGAAGATATTCTTCTACTTGTTCATATGATTTATGCCATTACTGCAGCTTTGCTCTCTTCCACATAGTCTTCAATGGGCAGTAAGACAAGTGATCAGCAGCACAAGAACTCAGATGCTTCCTGGAATTGTTTGGGTTTAATGTAAATGCATGAAATCCAGGCATCCCAGAGCTTTTTGCAATATAATCCCAAAGCTGCTTACAGGCCAACTCAAGATAAAAATTTTTGCACCTGTCTGGCTACACTGAACATGCAATAACCTCTCAGAGGCCGGTGCCAGAGGCTATGAATTCACCTTAGGATATGTGTTTTATATGTGACAATATGTTGCCATTAAAACAAAGTTCAACAGAAGTCACATCTTAGTCATTGTCTACAATCTCCCTCCCCTTGGAAATAATTTTACTGTCTGCTTACTCCAAGAACACAATTACTTTTTGCTGCACAAGGTGCTCAGTATGAGCATGTTCCAGAATTGTAACAGGAATTTTTTTTTTTTCCAAAAAAAGCTTTGAGTCACTCCTTGTGTTACTAGCATGCAAAGAGACTTATCACACCACCACTCTGCCAGGCAGTTTAAGGACACAGACCCTCTGCTAGGTGGGAGTACACAAGGGAACAAGCTGCTGTACAAGGCTGACAGTAGAAAGCAGAAACAGGCAAAGCCATTTGCTGCTAATCTCCCTGAAACTGAAGGAAGATCTCCTCATTCTTACTTTAGTAGGTGTTGCTGCACCACTAACTCACCCATGTCATTATCTCACCCAAAGAGGACTAAATATTCATTTCTCCCAATTCCCCTGCTGCACTCTGCAGTAAAATAACTCCTGGAGCTCTTACCTCTGGGAGGAAGACACAGTATCATAGCTTTTGTAAACAGGCCTGAGAGCTCCCTTGGTTTTGTAATCGACTTATACAACTGCTATCAGCCATGACAGCATCCTTTCAGATTATAATGTCCCGAGACATGCAGATAGGAAAGACTTGCCTAAGGCTATTCTTCTTCTGCTTGTAAAACTATTAATAAAAATACCTAGCAAAGACTTGACTTTATTGCTATAGATTAAATGAAAAGGCAACTTGTACAAGAAGCCTGGCCAGAAGGATTACATTATTATTGATCTGGGTATTGTCTGATCAGGTCAGCAGCAGGGCAGCAGCAGGACTCATATTCATGCTCTACAGCCCAACTGTTTAGAGAAGATGTCCTCTTAAGGCAGACTTGCCTCCGCTGTCTGCCTGTGCTTCAGAGGCTGGGATGAAGCCGTGGATGGGCAGGACTCCACTGCTACTGCAACACAACAATTGCAATGGACCAAAATTTGCTGATTTGGCTGCACTTTTTCAAGCTGCAGAAGGAAGCCCATATGGGGGACTAACCATGCATGTGGTTTGCCCAAGGGAAAGAGCAGAGCAAAGCCCCGAACTTCAGCTTTGCAAAGAGGGAGCAAAAGCTCTGCTTGCAGCATTTGGTGGTCCTTCCACTGCTGGGCATACCTCAGCTTTGCTCTCTGGTTAATCACCATCAGCCACCCAGAATGCCTGCCTGCACCACAATCTGCATGGGAAGAGGGCACGACACCAAAGCCAGCAGTCTGGCTCACACTGCCAGCAGTAATTACAATGGAGAAAGAAAATAGCAGGGGAAAAAGACAGTACCCAAAATCAAGTGGTGGGATGACAGAAGAACATGCATTTGTGCTTCAAAATATCCATGGAACCAACTCTCTGTAATTCAGTCTGCACATTATTCCTTCAACCCATATTCATACCAGGATATTCCTCTGGTTTTGCTCGGTAGGATGAGTGCCCTGCCAAGAGCCACGTTCAGGACATGCATCACAAGCTTCCTAACACACACAAGGCCTGCTGTTTCACTAGCAGCAGGCCAGGATGTTATTGTTCTCACGGACCCATGCTGGCAAGAAGTCCTCTCTCCACCCAAACCCACAGAAAGCTCTCAAAGTTAGAATCGCATCCTTTGAGATTCAAATCCTTCCATCCTGGAGGCCACACAGATGTTGAACAAGCATCAGACCCTAACACTGCCCTCTGTGGCCTTGTGATCCCATGCTCAGCTATGGATTGGTTGTGGGGGAACTCCAAATGCTTGCAGCATCTCTGAGTTGATGCTGTCCACATTTCCAGCTACTTAGGCAAGTTTGTATGAATCAGAAAATAAAACATAAAAGAGAAAAAACAATTCTGGAGAACCTTTTCCTAGACTTAGTAAATGCATCAAGAGACTGTAGAAACCTTCAAGTTCAGAGTAACAGAAAAGTGTGGAAGTTTTACTTTAAAGGACTTTATTATCCTCATCTGGAACAAATAGCTTAAATTAAATTTTAAATCTCACCTGTGGGTTTTGGGAAGGGGAGGCAACAGAAGAAACTCAAAATTTCTCTTAGAAAGTCTGGTCTTAAAGCTGCCTCACTCTAGATGTGCAAAGATTTGGGCTCACAGCAGAAGTCTTCAAGACAATTTAACAGACTGTTTTCCTGTGGCATTCCTTGGTGTATGTGAAACAGAAACCTTATATCTGTTGTGGATATATATCTTTATTGCACACATGAGGAGACACCACCAGTGTTTGCTGCTGAAAGGAGCACTGCCTCTCCTGCAAACCAAGGGTTTAAAATCAGAAACAGAAACCAGTGCTTGGAGAGCAGCAGTGGCAGATAGCTCCAGGCTGAGGCCATTACTGAGGTTAAGATGATTCTTAGCCTGTGCTTTCTGTTTTTCTAATGTTGCTTCAGCTCTTCAGTATCCCGGCTATAAAAACATTGCTCTTAGGAGGAACATGGGAGTGAGAACAAAGAGAGAGATTTCCTTCAACAGCATACACACACTAAGGAAATTCAAAACAAAGGAGCCCAAACTCTGTTATTTTATAGAGCCTATAACATCTGTGTCGCAGTTAATGTCAGGTTACCTTGGAAGACACAAAAGACTTGCTTTATATTTCAGCTGAACGTCAAGTTTTTTAGTAAAATGCAAGTCACAGTTTGTCTCAAGGGAGGAATCTGTCCACAGAACCTAGGACCCTGTAAATCTAGCTGTTATCTGATAGGAATACAAACATATCAGCCAACAATTCATTCAACATCCCATTCTTGCTAAGGGGGATTTCTCACTTTAACTATGATACACACATGAATCATATTGTTTTTCAAAAATCAAAGCAAAAATTATATCCAAATGTTCAAATAAATCACCTAAACGTGATGGCTGAAACAATAATAAGCAAGATCTTGATCACTGAGTGAGAACTACTCTTTCTAAATTGACTTCCTTGGCAAGGTTATTCCCATGCTGATCTCAGCACAAGTAACCAAAGACCTGCTTGGGAAGGGTGGGATTCACTTTTCTCCTTGTTCAGCTGAAGCTACAATATAGTCTCTTTAATCATCAACTCTGTTTAGCCTTGATAGACATAAATAAATTTCAAAGAATGCAAAGAATTAGTGAGGACCATTAATACAGGGCCCAGAAGCTTCAAATCTTCAACTTGACATCAATCATCAGAAAAGCAGGCAAGATACACTGTACACAAATGAGTATTTGGGTTAAAAGAGCTGCCATCCTATATCTGGGAGAAATTTGTGCTTATGGTATAAATGCAATTACAGGAGTCCTTTCAGGGCAAAAGGATCACTAAATGGTGGCAGTTTTATTTATTGCTTGACTGTGACATCCCCAACCCTCTGCCACTCAAGCCTTCTTTTGCTTAGAAACATCTGGCTTGTGTGTTACCTGAGGATTCTCTTTGCTGCACAAAGACTGACATGAGTTTGAGAATTCCCACATGGGGGATTTTTACTTAAGAAGGATGTATGCTGCCATGACAACTCCCATGGGTCAGAGGTAGGTGAGGTTCTCTTCAGCTGCAGGCATAAAATTCACAAAGCACAAGTATCCTCGTTTGAGGAAATAGCCTTTAAGGACAAAGCCCAGCTCTACTGGCACAGAGAAGGCCCCCTGAGATAATAGGGGTGTCTTGAAGAAAAACACCTACAGAGTTGGGGCATGAGGAAGGAGAAGATTTTCAACTGGCAGGACAGCTCTGGCATAAGGACAAACATGTACAAACTTGCTATAAGGGAATTTGAGACTGGGGAGACATTTTTGTTGCGGAAGGCTTGTGACCCTCAGAGCAGTAAGCTCCTGGAACAGCCTCCTAAACAGGAGCGATAAAAGCAGGACAATCTAGTTAATTTAGAGACACTGCTGGAAAATAAGTCATAGAAGTGCCCCGGAACAGAACCAGCTACAACAGAAAAAGGACTGTTCTTATTGAAGACTCTAAGACAGTGACTCAGCAAGTCCCTGATGGTCCTGTATTTTATTTTAAAATTAACTAAAGATGGCAAATTACGGATCAGTCAGCACTGCAAAAAACCAAACAAGAAAAACCCTTCATAAACACGGAACTCAAGTGGGACACCTGTGCTGAGCACTGCTGCCTGTGAGGGGATGGGTTCTGCTCTGTTGCATGCTCCAAACCATTCCAAACACCTGCCAGGATGTTAACTCCATGTGCACAGGAAGGAATGTTGAGAAACCAAGTGTACAGGCAGGGGGTTCCAAGAGTACTCTGCCAAGCACTCTGTGCTCAGCTGCCTTTCTGACCACCCGTGAGACATTCAAATGCCTATCTTGGCACTCCCAAATAACAGGCACATAAACTCCCTTATTGGTCAAGGGTTATTGGACAGCAAAGCTTCATTATACTGTAAGGGAATCTGGATACTTCCAAATGCCAGGGTATGACTCCAGATTTCTTTAAAAGTAGTATTTTTAACTACTTTGCATACAGTGCAATAAAATATTACAATCATGCAAGTCTTGTAAGGAAATAAACTCCAGAATTCAATAAACATGAAAGAAGTAAGAGCTTCTTGCCATTTTATTTCTCTAGTCTGAATTGAATTGATCAGATTTCCTTTCTGCAAACCCCTTCACCCATCCAAGGGGAACTTACAGGAAGAGCTGTAACTCCTGCCTGCACAGCTCTGTCCTTTAACACGCCCCAGGGTACAATATTTCTGGCTGACTAAGGGATGCAAGACTGGAATCTTTCTCAGCTTTTCATCTGGGTTCATGAGGCAGTGCCTGCACTACAACAGTTTGTTCAAAATGGTTTTGCTGCAACCATTTTGTGGTTTGATTCAAACCCAGAAGTTCTGCCTTGCTTCCTTCAAAGAAACTGGATGACTTCCACCTTGTAAAGGATAGGAGGGGAAAAAGCCCCAATTATCTGTTGTCATAGAATCATAGAATAACCTGAGTTGGAAGAGACCCATAGGGATAATAAGTCCATCTCCCAGCCCAGCACAGGACACCCCAAGAGTCACCCCATGTGGCCCTGAGTGATATCCAAACACTCCCTGGGCTGTGTCAGGCTCGGTGCTGCGAGCACTGCCCTGGGGAGCCTGTTCAGCGCCCAGCCTCCCTCTGGGGGAAGAACCTTTTTCTAACATCCTATCTAAATCTTCCCTGACAGCTCCATGCTGCTCATTCAGGTCCTATTGCTGGTCACCAGAGAGAAGAAATCAGCGTCTGCCCCTCCTTTTCCCTCAGGAGGAAGTTGTAGATTGCAGTGAGGTCACCCCTCACTCTTCTCAAGGCTGAACAAGCCAAGTGACCTCGCTGCTCCTTGAATGACTTCCCCTCGAGGTCCTTCACCATCTTCAGAGCCTCGTTTGGACATTCTCCAAGAGCTCCAGATCCTCCTTCTATAGTGGTACCCACAACTGCACACAGCACTCCAGGTCAGGCTGCAGCAGCACAGAGTGGGACAATTAATCCTTCTGTCCTATTTCCATTGCCTGTCCCTCGTGCAAGGCTTTCCCAACTCTACCTGGAGACTACTTTGGAGCAGGTGGCCTTTTGCTGTAAGACTCCTGACTGAGGATCACAGCTCGCCCCAGTAAGCAGAGTAGAAAGTGAGGAGACTTTCCCTAAACTACTCAAGAGGCGTGAGTTGCTTGCTTGCCTGTTGGAATCCTGGGTTTTAGGTTTATGGGATTTTAGTAATATCTTGTAGGTAACAAGATGGAGGATTTGGGGTGTGGGTTAGTCCTTCTTCTTTCTTCTTCACAAATCTGGGTGCTCTCTTATTGGGTCAAAAATCCCTCAATGCAGGTCATGAATAGTTAGGTATTGGGTTATAAGTAAAAATAAATTTGTTGGCATTTCATAATTGGATAGATTGGACTTTAAATGGCCTTGGAAGTGAGAACTCGGGGCCATTTTCCACCTTGTTAACTCAGAGGCACACCCCGTGCAGGAATGCCATAGATAAGAATATAATAAACACCTGCTTAGAATAAAAATCCTGCGTCTCCTGCCTTTTTACTCCAAACTCTGAGTAAAAGAACCGGACAAGCGAAGCAAGAGAGAAAAAAGGAAGAAACAAAGCTAGCGACTTTTAACACTCGCCGTCTCTCCGAGCCCCGTGTGGGAGGCACTGGGAAACAGAAGCGCGCCTGGGCTGCCGTGGGCCTCCCACTTGCGGGCTGCAGCAGTGCTCAGGGAGCTCGGAAACAATGGGCTCTTAATTACTGCAGCTGGGCAGCCAAACAAGGGCTGGAGTTGCAGAGCAGGCGATAAGCATCTGGTAACAGAGTGATGACCAGAGTCTGCAGCTCGTCACAGAGCTAACCAAGGGCTGTACCAAACACCCCCACCTACTACAGGCAGCCTGGAAAGTGTCTGAATATGGTATTCAAAAAAGTACAGCAGGAACACAGAGTAGAGCTAAAGACTCGAGCTTCTCGTGTACATCCACCAACAAACCCAGGGGAGCACAGCAGGTGATTGATTACAGTGAGAAATATGAAGAAACACCAGAAAAGGAACTGACAATATAAATATAAAGGAAAGCCAAAGCTTAGCTTTGGGCCACTGAACTGAAGAGTTTTGCTATGCCTCATTTGGTCAAGAGCACCGCATCATCTCTGTACCCACCATGCTACCTTGAATAGCAAACTCATGCAATGCTGAGTTTTGGGGGTGCACAAAGCAATCCCCAGGACTCTGGAGCAGCCAGCTATAGCCAGCCGGCAACAGACACCACTCTGCAATTTCAGCCATGAGCAGGAGGACAGGAGGAAGCAGGAGTGCCAGACACACAAAGAAGTGGCCACTGAAGATTTAATGTCTGTAGTCTAATGTTAGTTTTCTTCCCCTACTAGTGTGAAAGCAGTAGGCAGTGAGATGACAGAACCTGGGGCAGGGGGAAGGACAGGACAGACATCTATTCAGAATTTCCCCTGTTGCAAACGAACCTACAGTCTTACACAGGTATTGTCAGGAAACAGCTGAAGAGATCTTTCTGCCCCATCAAGGCAAACGATAAACAGCCCAGTGCCGGGACCAGAAGAAAAATCCCTCTGTTCACTTAAAGATTAGCCCTGCGAAACAGCTTCCTGTCTCCTCCTGTCTCAGGAGAGCCATCACCTATTTGCCAGGATCACCCAGGTTGTGCTCACGAACAAGCTCACAACGTGGAGCAACACTGGTGAGAGGATGTTTTGCAGAAACTTCTCATGGATATGAAATGTGAGGAGGTCTTTTAGGCTAGAGTCCTTTCTGTGAAACAAAGCAGCCGTGATACCTTCATGAAAGAGACTGGACTGGAAATGCTAACCTGTTTTTCAAGGAGCCGAGATTTCCCTTTTTCAATAGGGTGAGCATCTACTGAATTAATGGAGTTAATGGAAGACTAAACATTTTGCCTGAAAAGATTTGGAACTTGCTTGGAAAAAAATACTGCTACACATTACATCTTTAGGTATATTATACAGCAGAAAAAAATATTACATGTTGCTTCCTTAGGTGTGTTATATAGCCTTGATTAATCAGTGTCCTTATTCACAGGGAAATTTTTGTCCCAGATTTGCAGAGAAATTCACAGGTTTTTTGGCTGGCAATTTTGAATTTATTGCAAACCCTATGTTGAATTTTCTCTGGTCAGCTTGTTTTTTATTCATATGTGCTGAGCACTGGCTAACCTTGTGGTCTCAGTGTAACAAACTCACTGAAGGGCTACATTTCTCTAAAGACAACTATGCAGTCTCCTCATGCTAAGGATTTTAAGACTTTTATTTTAAAACTGAGGATTTTGTTTCCCAGAATTTTTAATCCACACTCTGTTTAGTTTCAATATCCCATTGTAGGCATTTTCATATCTTGCTAAGTCTTGTAACAGGAAAGCACAAATCAGTGTTGGACTGTGGCTTCCTATAATATGAAGAATTACAATGTCTGATTAGCTGTTTATAACAACTTCAGATGCGTATTTTGGTCTGGCAAGGAAAGATACCAATACCTCTCAAAGACTGAAAGTTAAACAAGAAAATCTGACAGAAAATCCCAATGTTATTCCAAGTTTAAAATTACAAGAAAACGCAAATAATGAATTTGTGAGAGAAAAGATGATATTCAATTTAATGTTAATTTTTAATAAAAACCAATATTAATCCATATGCTTCTCACATACTGCTGGTAAATATGATACAAATGTAAGCGTGGTAACAGGGCAGGCCCCAAATCTGTGAGAATCCTTTTGTACTAACCAAATTCCAAATCCCCCTGATATGCTTTAAATTGTAATTGGAACCAGGAGGTTGCATGCAGACTGCACCCTTGATATTCTTCAGCTGGAAAATCCTGCCCACAGAACTTGCTAGATGAGCTTTACATTTCCAGGCAGAATATATCTAGATCAGAACAAGAGAACATAAGAAGTTAAACGGTTTTTTGGGGATTTTTCTAGGTAGAAAAGATTGCTATCTCAGAGATAGCCCATCAGCTCTTTAGGTAAGATGGTGAATGCAAGAACAGGTTTTGATCAGTATCACAACAGCTTAGCTAGCAAAAATATAAGGGTGTTGCAGTTTCTGTTCAACTGGGCTTTGGAATTCAGCACTTGGAAGGTGGGAAATGAAAGTCAACTCTTTGCTTGCTACAGCACTGCCTTTGTCTTGTCACTTACCCAAAACAGCCTTCCACTAGTGCCCAGGAGGATGGAGAGCAGCCATAGGTCACACAAGCCTTGCTCTCTCTGAAGCAAAGAAACATCAGTTTTCCTTAAATGTTCTCTTTCACACAGAGAATCAGCTGAGAGAAGGCAGTGGCACAGAAATATTGTGCTGTGGCTTCCTAGCAATAGGCCAGCAAGGAATATGGAAGGGACTTCCCAACTTAAAAGTCACCACTACAAAAAACCCTACAGAGGGTGCAAATCATCTCCCACTGCACCTCAGCCAGCAGTTAGTAGCTTGCTTTACCAAGATGACACAAAACTGGTCTTCTGGGAGCTTTCTTTTCGTTCAGCATCTTTTTATCATCAGAAAGGACAGAGTGAAGTGACAGAACACAACTCCTTCTCCATCATCACATTACTTTAGGTAAAGCAAACTGGGTAATACAGTGAAGTAAACCATCACCTCTCCACAATGAGGCCAGAGAAATGAGGCTGTGTCTGGAGAGAGTAAAGTACTTTGTAAGGCACCTTTAGCTTAAATAAGTTTCACAGGAGAGAAACATCAGAGTTCAGCAGATTTGTAGAACTGGGACAGTGTTTATGATTACAGAGATGCTGCTGCTAGTAACTTCTTGCCCTTTCCTTCCGTTTCCATACTGTGGCCATCACTGCCTTCAGGACACAACTGAATTACATACTTGACTGATTAAGAGCCCACAAACCAAGTCAAAAGGCACTGTCAGGCTGAACTCCTGCCTTGAAAAAGGATGAGATAAACAATTCTGAAGTTGAAAGAAAAGGAGGGACAGATCTGCTGTAACAGACAGGTAGTCAAATGGAACGCGACACGTCATCCCTAGAGGAAGGGAAATGTGCAGCTTGGCTGGATTTTCCTCATGACAACCCCAGGATATATGACTGTCTTGGCAGAGAATAGAAAGAGGTCCTATACTTGTCTGTATCACTGCAGCTCAATTTAATTAGCAGCCTGCTAAAGAGCTAAATTTCCTAATTAATAGTGATTCAGGGAGGCCAACAGCACAACAGAAGAGAATTTGCAGGGTTCTTCCAGAAATAGCTGAGTAATCCACTTTGAGGATCATTTTAATGTACATTTCCAATTAACATTTCTGGCTTCTAAAGTTTCCAAAAATGCGGGAGGCAGCAAGGAAAATATTTGGTATTCATTTCTGCCTGCTGACCAACCTGCTCTTCAACTTTGTTTGCCAACCTGCTACCAGATTAGGCATCTTATTTGCACAAAATGTTCATGTCAGTTACAGATGAACTGTTGAATTGTTCCCGGTGGACATCTTGGATACCACCATCTAGGGGAAGAGGAAATAAGTTTGAGTCACAAATGTTTCACCGTGGTTAGCAGTATCTCCCCACTAGCTATTGCCCTGGTATGCTCTGTGGGGTACTACCCTGCTCTTGCTGAAACCAACAGGTTTTTGATGGATCCATAATTTGAGAATCAAAGGTATGCCAGTATCAAAACAGTAAAACCAAGGCCTAACTTGATCATGTAGCATAAAGAGCCTTGATTAGCTGAGGAAGAAACGCAATCTGGCCCAGGGCCAGACGATATCTAGGTCCCCTTTTCAGGGGGATGATGAATTCCAGGGTGAGGTAGCTGTGACATATTAAAAGAACAAAGCCTGAATATAGCTGTCTGGCACAGGGCTTGTCTTCACATTATGAGCTGGCTCTTAGCTACTAACTGCTTATAATACCTCAAGGCAAGCTCTCTCTCAATTTATGTTTTATAAAAACTTAAACTGTCCAAATCTTCATAGCTGTTTTCATTAGGCAAGACTTTACATTTTCTTACAGCGTTTGATTTTGTTTCTTGCTTTAATGCCTTTTTTTTTTTTTTCCTTCTTTCTATTTTAAGATAACAGGTGCTCAAGTTAAGCTGAAAGGCTATTAACAAGCTTTCATATTTATGTCAGGAGACTTACTAGCTCCCTAAAAGAACCCAATCAGCACAGAGGCATTCTGAAACAGAAGAGGGGTACTTCTGCCCCCCACCTCATGAACTGTGTACAGCCTTGCAAAGAGACTCTGGATTCCAGACAGTGTCTGCTGGAGTGACACTGAGCTATGCCATGAAGCCAGCATAAGCACTGATGCAGAATTCTAATCACCAATTACTCGAGCACACACATCACCTGGCAAAAGAGATCAACCTGGAATAGCATTTCAGTCTCATAAAGCAAAGAATTTCTTCATTTACTGATGTAGTCTGTTGCTGTGATGCAGGCAAAATTGTGGGAAAGCAGCAACACAAATACTCACTCAAGAATGTTTAAATTAATTTTTAACTTCTAAGACAGCCCAAAACCAATTTTTTGCTTTAGGGTCAGCACAGAAAATGACAGATTCATGACCAATGTGTGGAAATCAGCCAGTGAAGTTGAGCTATTGTCTAGTGCAAAGAAAGGGAGGGTCTGAAGTCAATCTTTTAGCCTGTATAGACGACAACGCTTTCCATTCCCACCATCAGTCTCATTAACATGCTGCAGTGGGTCAGATACCACTTTCAAAAAAGTGGATTTGTTTGAAGTAGAGCAGAGACATCACTGCCAACAGTGTCACAGCAGCCATTTGCACAAGTATGACTGCTCCCTACTAACGGTACCATAAAGTGGAAAAGCTGTTCTTTTCCAGAGAATCAAAACACAAAGCCAGCCTAGTTCAAAAGTCTCCTTCTGAGCAGCTCCCCTCAGACTTCCTTTTTCTGCAGTACTAATTAGCATGCTCAGCCTGAAGGTCTGTCCCAGAGGAAGCTCATATTCCACAAATTCCCTGTAGCATCTGACAGACAAACAAGGGATATGCAGTCAGTTTCTGGAGCCATGCTATCAGTGATGTGTGCAGTGAAAACATTCAACATACCAGCTTAGACTGATTGTGCTGGGGATGGAGAGGATACCCAAACACACACATACATTCTGTACCAAAAGCAGCACTAAGTCTTCCTGCTCAGCATCCCAGCCTCCAACAGGAATCGCTCATTCCATTCGTGACAACTGTGAGCAGAAGTGCTTCCATCACCAGAAGAACCTTGTTGAAAGATGAATGCCAGACCCAAGTTTGGTTTTGCAGAATAAGCCCTCTGGAAAACGCTATGTGCTGCTCCCATAGTCACTAAGAAATCCAGAACACAAAGCTCACAAATATCTGGACAGACTTGAAAGTTATTCCCCAGTAACTTCTCTTCCAAGAAAAAAACCAGTGATTTTAGCCTCAGTATTTCTTAGAACTCTGTTTCTGCTGAAAGTCAGCTCTCGTTTGACTGGCCTGTAACAGCCCCCAAAATCTCACTGTTTTGTGAGACCCCTTTCCCTATTTAATTTACCACTGACAACCATTCTATGCATCAAACTCTCTTTTATCCTACTAAGAGAGAAGTGGCAAGGAAGGTCATTGTCCTTGCTTTACCAGAGCCTATGATATTAATGGATTTTTGATCAAGACTTGGCGATGAATCAGTCTTTCTGGGAAACTGGTTCAAATAATTTCAACTCAAAATCACTCCAGTGATTAACAGCCTAATCAATTTGACTCAGATCTGTGGTGAGAAGCCCATGTTACTCACAAAAAGAAAAGTAAGAGTGCTCGTAACTAAGCGATGGGAACTACAAAACTCACGCATCATGTTAATTGATTTTTACAGTCAACAATTCCATTTAGCAAAAAGCCTCAGTCACCAAGGCAGAATCAAACCACCAGAAAACTACCCAAACACACCACACTTGGGTTTTTTTTTTTTTTTGAGGCAAGATACAAGTTTATATTTAAGACAATAAAACCCTTCAGCCACCTTTAGCACTGGATTTCCTGTCTGTGTTGTCTTTTTTCCCAAAAGGAGGACACCAGCATCACGTAAAAGATGTCTCTACATCTTTCTAGACTGTGTTCTGTGGAACAGAGCTGTCATCTCTGGATTTTATAACACTTGGCAGCAAACCCACATTCCTTGTGCATCACAGACTTCCCCTCAGGCCAACAAGAGTGTTGGATACGGACAGCACAGGGTTAGGGCCTCCAATTATAAACCCCAATCTCCTCACACTTTGTGTGCATGAGAGCTGCAGATCCCGTGACAGGCATGTACAGGATGTATCAGCTCTGCATACCTACAGCACCAGGGGACCCTCCCTGTTTCAGCAAGACTTTTGACCCATTTTTTTTCTCTGCAAAATCGTGACCTACATTCCACATGAAATTTCCAGAGTAACAAAAATACTTCAAATCCTTACTATAAATCTGATTCTGTGCCTTACAGAGGCTCTTCATTTGGTGAATCCAAAGGAGAACATGCAAAAAACAGCACCATTAGTTTGTGCTGTACTTGCTGAGCAGCTCAGAGCCAGGAAGCACAGACCGTGCCTGGGTTTAGACATGCAGGGCTGAACTTGGGTTCTAAAGCACTTCTCTGAAGAAACTCTACAAGAACCACCAGTCACCCAGCACAGGATGAAAACATTCTGGCTACAGAACAACGCTGCAGATTGAAGCTGTCCAAGGTAAGAGCCAAAGCATACATTCCAAGAAGTCAGATTAAAGATCTGTACTAAGCAAAGACTGATGAGACAATGTATTTTTCTTTGTCACATCTGAAATGTGCCAAGGAGCTGGTCTTGGCAAATGGATTCAAACATGATCAACTAATAAGCTTTCTGCAGGGAAAAAAGAACAAAGCAAGAAAACTAAACACTTATCAAAGTTCAGAAATTTCTCTGTTTCTGTGCCTCACCAAAAGTTCAAGGCCAGGGGAAACACAGGCAGGATAGGGGACACGATACCAATAGTAGAGGAGTGATCACAGCACAGTTCTATAAACTTCCACCTCATTATTTAAAGAGATCAGGTATGAGTCTTGAAAGCCTGAGGAATTAGTGCAGGAATCAGAATTCAGTTTAAAATGGCTGGTTGCTTTCTTCCTGAAACACACATTCTAGTAATTAACAGATGTTAAAATACAAATTCTGATTTTTACCCCAGAATTCCAGTAAAATTGCCATAAATCTGATTATATTTTGGTTATGCTGTATTTGCCAGCACTGTTCTCTGCATGTTACCCGAGATATAAGAACAGATTTCTGTTGTTTTGGACAATACGCATGTATACAGAATGATCCAGAGGTTAGTTTGAAATGCACCCTCTTACTCTCAAGTTCCCCAGATGACTTCTTCCCAGCACTAATCCATAAATAGCAATAGGTGACTGGAGAGTGAAAGGGGCAAAGAACTGTGGGAATATTTCTGATAGGGCTTGTCTCTAGCTAGTAGACAGGGAAAGAAGCTGAGAAGCCAAAAAGAGGTCAGTTAAAAAAAGAGATATTCCTCACTCCATTATGCAGACTGAATTTATTCATGTAGAAAAATTCTCAGAAAAAAGCCCACATTCCTATCAGGGCTGCTGTTGCTCTGAGCTGTGACCACTGGGAATTTCATTCTGCTTCACAATAAAGCCATGAATACTTGGTGCCACTGAATTATATGTTCTTCAGCAAATGCTCACTCATGCTACACAATACTTCACTTTTTCTTTCTCTCCTCTCTTAAAAGGATGGTCATGCCTACCTCTTTCATCAGAGAGGCCTTTCTTTCTCATTCAGAAATCAAAACCAAAATACTTAAAAATGGAAGAGGGTGAATCCAGATGAAAAGATAAAAGACAAGACAGGAAACAGAGCCAACAAGCTGCTGCCTAGCTGTAGACACAGGGGATTCATACAGAACACAAAGAAGTAAAATGAGTCAGTTCATGTTCCTGCTGTGATCACTTCAATTCAAGGTCAGCAAGAGCACGTCCCCACACTGCACCTTCATCTCCAATGGGAAGTAAGCATTTGAGAAACATTCATAGGCTGCCAAAGCCTTGAAAGTGTTCATCCTCTATTTAGAGAGCAGGTGGAGCAAAAGCAGAAGCCATCTGAGCTGTCTACAGGAGCTTGAAGCTCTTCAGTCCTACTTAGGAAGGAAGCTCTTGGGAAAAATTGACAAATGTCCCCTGGAGTCTGACAACAAGAACCCCCCATCCATGTTTATCCTGATGTGGACACTTGCTCCTGAGGGTAGGGCTGACAGTGAGCAGGCTCCACATAAAATGGCTAAATAAAGTTTCCTTATCCACCTGAGAAACTGACCCAGATGACTCTTCCATAAATGACTGTGACCCTGCAACGGTCCTGGGAAAAAGGACACCTGCTCTGCTCTGCCTCTAAGAATCCCTGTAGCCCTTTCAATAAGAAAGGTCTGATCTTTTATAATTAAGAGATAATATTCTCCTGGGTAATTTTCCAGACCTAGCGCTGCCATGGGATGGTGATATGTTGCAGATTAATATGTATTACACATGAAGAAATCCACTGATGTTTCCAGCAGATGACCACATTCCAAACCTTCATTGCCACCTGGAACACTGGAAGTAGCTTTGTTTAATCATGTTTTGAAACCCTGCTGTAAAACCACAGTTACCAGCACCGAATTCTCCCAGTCTTTATTCAGGTCAGGTTACTGTTAATTTTGGTCAGTGGTAATGTTACAGTGCCTGGATATATTGATTATACTCTGTGGCTGTAAAACACAATCAGCTAATATTGTGTTTTAACCTAAAATCAAGTGCAATGCTTTCTTCTTCCAGTCAGCCATCCTTGTCAGGAATAAAAACAAGGTGATCACTGACCCAAGACAGATAGAGACTCTCCTTTATCCTCAAACATGGCACTGAGAAGGGTTTGAGGGTGAAATACAAACAGGAGAATCTTGTCTTTTTATTTAAAGGCATCTGAGTTAAGAATCAACCTAAAGCGTACAGTGGGGATGTGTTCTGCCCAAGCAGAATCCAACTGCACATTTCTCTGCTCCCAGTGAAGTTGACCAGAGCCAAGAACAGATGGGAGCAGGACAGAACTTGGAACAGTTTTTGTGCAATCCAAGCAAACCTACCAAATACCCAAAACCAAAAATGCAGAAGTAGTTTACACAGCTTGTCCAATTTCTAAATATAAAGTAACTCCCTCTGTGATGTACAAACTGGGTCCTGAATTTCTCATGTTCTTGTGCCCTTAACTCTTCTTGGGTCACAGTACAACAACATGCAATGAAAAATGAAGTGCTTTCATAGTGAACAGTTTCTTCAAAAAAGTGGGGAAAGCAGAAGTGGTATTTGTCACCTTAGGTTACATTGATTTTGTATGCAGCAATGGAATTTCCTCAAAGTAAGATCCTTTTATTTATATTACACTTCCTGAAATGTTTGAACAATGCATTTGGTCTGTGGTATTTGCTCAAAAATATTCATTTAATTCAGGTTTGAGTTAGCTGATTAATTTTTACTTCATTATAGTTATTTCTTCCTAATTATAATTTGCATAAAGATTTCCATACTCTCTCATTTTCAGAAGCAAGTTGTAAATTAGTTTGCCAGGTGCCAAAGTGATTAACTCTGTTTTCTGCAACTGTTGCAGCCACAGTTCTGGAGGTCTGTCTACCATGACATCTGGACAAAAGACCTGAGTAGCTCCCTTCTACTACTGAAAACTGGCCTGATAAGATATCTCACAGGGTTTCCTCTTTCCATAAATTATGGCTTTCTCCAGATCAACCCTCTGGATTTTTCTTTCATTGTTAATACAACCAAATTCCACAGCAGTAAGGAAAATAGTATGGCTGAACTCAGGACATAAATTAGCCTCAGAAAATGAGCAAACTGAGCAAGTACATCTTTGTTTCTAAAGCAAACATTAAGAAAATAGACAAAGCTGTCACACAGGCTTCGGAGACTAATACTTCCAGCTTCTTTCATCTGTTCTCTGGGCTCAGGAATTACAGCCCTTCTCTGCATTCCATATCAGGCGTCAAGCTAAGATTTTAGATATGCTCTAAATTCAGTTCCTCAGGTAAGAGTTGTTATCATTAAACATTCCTATTCTCCTGAAAGCAGAACTGCACAGAATTATTTAACCGCTCAGCTGTCATCTATAAAAAGAGGCACCAAAGATTGTTGTTCTTGCTTAGACAAAAATCCCATTTGCAAGAAAAGTTCTGGTGCCTGTTCCTTGATTGATTGATTGGCCAAGTGTCCTTCACAGCCCTGCAGTCTGTCCCTCTCTCTTCCCAGGGCTGAGCCTTGGTGCCCATCATATCAAAGAAAGCAAGAGCATGGATACAGCCAAGTGCTGCTGTCTGGTATGCTGAGTACACACAGAAGGCAAGGCACTCCATGTGTTCCCAGTCACAGATGGAATAGATTTCACTCCAAACGTGGGCTCCCCTCAGCAGCTGCAGTCCCACTTCTGCTCCTGGCAAGTGTCACAGGAAAGGTTACACTTCCTCAGACGGGTTTATATCCCCCGCCAACCAAGGCCATACAACACCACCAGTAAGAGGGACAGAACCTCCTCCCACCACAGCCAGAACCCAACACAGAGATCCACCACCCTGTCAAGAGCACCAGAAGTGTTTTAGTCTCCAGATTCCTGGAACCTGTGGAAGACCACGCATGGAAAATAAGAGTCGTCAATCTCAGTATTACTGAACAAGACCTCAGCCTTAGCATGCCCAGTAACTAATGCTGCCAAACCACAGATGAAAACACTGAGGTAAACAGGGATCAGGGTGCAGATTCATCCAACTTCATTCTACTTAAAAGCTTCTAATCTATCTAGCTCAAGGCCTTCACTGGTTGCCAGCTGCCAGGAAATACCAGAGGGTTTTCCATGGCAAGTGGTAGTCTTTGTGATCTAGCTACAGTGCCCCTAAGACATCCATCCACTGGCTCATGACCCCAGGGGCTGAACTATGTCCTTCCTCTGGCAACATGAAAAGTAAACGAGTAACTAATTGCTTGATTTGTAAGGGCTAATTGACAATTTTGAAGAAATTACATTAAACGTCTTACCTTTTCAGACACAAAAACATCCCAAAACAAAACCCCATATTTTTCATTATCTCACAGTCTCTGTTGCTGGGAGAATGCACAAAATTTGGAAGTCCAGGAAAGGAATATGAGACAAATGGGCAGAACTGAATTCCCAGCGCATCAATTTATCTCCTGTTATCACTAATAAACCTCCAATTATTCAACCCATAAGTGGATGCTTAATTTTAGACAAGAGATACAGTTTTTGTCTGACATCAGGAAATAGCATCCACATAAATGAAGCACAGTCCCCCTCAGGAACTTACAGCTTTGTGTGCTGCCTCCTATATTTACTGCCTCCTCAAGTGCGAAATGGACACCCACCACTCCCTGAATTCCGTTCTGCAGGAGCACTGCCAGGAGTTAAATGCCACTGCCTATAAGACTGTAGAAGGGATAGAGGCAGCTATGCCAGCCTGACGGCAAGTGTGTCCACTCAGCCTGGGGCACAAGATGGAGAGCCTCCTCCCGCAAGGGAGAGCCTTTCCCATCCTCATAACAAAACCTTTGCTGGATTACACAGACCTCATGCTTGTCTTGGTTTGTCCTCACTTTACCCAGTCTCATAAGCAACAGCTGACACAAGGCAGAGGTAAGATTATTTTAAGTCATAAATTGGCATTAACTGCAAAAATACTGACTGACATCAAATCTGTGTATTACAGAATCCTTCCCTGGAAGCAGGCCAGAGCTGTGCTACAGGTACAGTCTAGCTCACACTGCAGAGTACTTTCCTTCCTAGTGGAAAAGTGCTCCACTGGAAAGTTTTCTTCTGCATGTTTGCATCTTCTTTACACATTCCAATTAGGAGATCCCTCTACCCCTGACCAATTAGCTCATGCCTATTTGCATTAAAATAACAGCAAGAAGCTGCCCACTGTAAACCACTGGCATTTCCTGTTGATGCCACAGGAAGTCTTCATTTCTGTGCACTGAAATGCAGCTAATTTATTTTCCTGATAACTCACACTAATTACTTGTTCACAGAGCAAGTCACCAATTTCAAATGCTTTTCCTTGGAAGCCAGGAGATCCATAGGTGATCCATGCATCAAACAGCTAAATTTGGTCTACTTCTTGTGGTTATAAGTCTAAATAAAGGCAAAGACATTAAAATTAGATGCAAAGATATCATGAATCGTTTTATGCAAAGTAACAGTGCATATAGAAGAAGGTGAGTGCAGATAAGAGACACTCCCAGCTTATGTAGTGTGTATCACAACTGCTACTTATCAACAGCTGTATTCAGAAGCTGAAGGAGGAAAACTGATTTAATCAGTCATAAGAAGAGCTAATTACACAATCCCCTTCCAGAGCATGAGGCTCTCAGAATGCAACTGAGACACCTGATGTGAAAATCACTATTTTAAATAGTTTCAAGAGTTGAACAGAGCAAGGTCTAGTGAGTCAGAGCTAACTTTGCAGGCAAATTAGCTTTTAATTTTCAATGTCACTTTACATTATGCAACTGTTTTGGAAACTTTCTTTTTCCTTAAGATAACATCTTCTCACCTGCATACTGTTCTTTCTTGCAGGAGGTGATTTCAGTTCATGGCAACACAAGCAGAGTAAGACCCACTGGAATATCTACATTTTAATTCCAGGCACACTTCTAAGGTTTCCCTTCGGAAAAGTAGAAGCTAATTTAAGTGAGGTAGGAGCAGGTTACCCTGAAAGCTGTAAAACACAAGGACTGGATCCACTTTGAGCACACAACACCTCTGTGCTGACAAAGGTCTGATGACCTCCATCCAGCACAGCTCAGCTCTACCCTCTTGACAGTTTAGCTAAACCTGAATCTGCAGGGGCTGCACAGACAGGGCAGCAGAGGGTGCAGCCTCCTGTTGTTTATGGAGCAGAGGCCAGTGGCAGAGTGCTGAAAGGTGATCCAGGTCAAAGCCCTGCAGCCAAGTCATAGGTTTATTACAGGATGACCTTTACAGAGCTGAAGGTGCCTCCAGCAGAGATGGATGTTTCTGGAGAATAGAGAGAATACGTCTCTATGTCAAAAGCTTTTGTGAGTCCAGTAAAATTCAAGGATTTATTCCCACAAACCTTAACAAATCAATCCAAAATGGCAGGCTGTATTAGGAACACATGAAATGGTGTTTAGAAATAGGAAAGCAATAATGGAGAAAATTTGGGAGGGAAACAGACCTGATTGAAGCTGGTGATGTATGAGTGGCAGGATGAGGAAATCATGGTGTTCAGGAAGCTGGGCTCACACCTGCAAACCCACAATAGGCAGACTGGAGAGTGACTGTGCAAGCAGAAGAGGTGGGAGCACAAATGAAGGAGCAGATGGTGTGGGGGAGAATGTAACACTGACAGAGATCCAGGACACGTCACTCTTACACACCCAGAGCAGCCAAGAGGTCACCACTGAAAACATCAACACATCCAGCATTTGCTACCAGCATCTGCACATTTAACTTCTCAACCAGAAACACCAATCAGACACCAAATCCCATTCTCTCACTCATGTCACAAGTCACAGGCACTGCAGAATATATCAATTTCTTACTCATCAGCCAGGGGACAGGGAGGTCACACCAAAAAAAGACAGTAAAACATTTGCCTGTTTTAACCATAACTAATTGCTTATGTGAATCTGATTATAAAGCTCTACATTACTCCTCATGAACAGGCTGCCCAACCCTGAAATTCTGGCTGAAAGAAATGTTTCTCAACAACTCAGGATGCCGACCATGCCTGCAACACCAGCTATCAGGGTGAACACACTGTGTGGAAATGGGCAGGTTTTGCCTGGGCAAAATAGCTTGTGTGTCAAACACCTCATGCTGCTGAATAATAGAGTCGGACTTCCTGTATTAACCAAGTTGGCATCCTTCAGTAGGGATGATGACATTTTTGCATTTGGCATTTTCTGCTTTGCACCACATCAAATTTTCCACTGTGGTGTCAGGAGAGATTTCTATCTACTTCCACTGGAAGAAGACAGGCAAGGACAGCAGTTCTATACCTTTGTTATCTTTATAAAAAGGTTAGCTTGCCAACTGCCTACATTTTTTACCAAAGGCAATGTACAGCTCAACAGAATATATATCAAAGTTTCCAGTGATTCCTTCACCTTTTCTGCTGTGCTGTCGCCTGACATTTGCCGCAGAGGTGGTCCTAATCAAAAAAGAACATTTTTTTCCTCTATATTGCCTCTGTGAGACATAAAAAGTTCACCAGAGAGATGAAGTGGAAGCAACCAACACTTCTTCCCTGGTTGGAGTTCCTTGATCTGGAAAGATTACTTCAGATTAGGATTATCTGCAAATGTCCCTTTGCTCCTAGAAAATGTACATAAAAATGGCTTTTAAAGGCAAATATTTCTTCTTAAGGTCTTTCCCAACTTCTAACATGAAAAACTGCCTGGGAACTTGTTCTAATTATACTCCACGTTTTGTTTATTCCATTATTCAACCATAACCACATCCTGCAGACAAAAGCCATCCAAGGCTTTCACCCACTGTGCCCAGATCAGCAATACAGATATGCTGTCGCTGTTCAAGAGAACTCCCTTCCTGGGAAAGAGAAGAAATTGGGATTCTTTTTATCTAATAAATGGTATCAAATAATAAATAATTTATCTAATAATAATTAGATACTGACATCTAATAATAAATCTTGACCAACTTTCTTTTCACTTGTCACAATTAATGACCAAGTTTACAGACTGTTTTTATTATTTGGCTTTTTTAAAACTAAACAGTAAGTTACCAGTTGCTGCTGTTGATGCTTCCGCTTTGAGCACCAGCAATAGTACAGGTTCTGTAATTCCAATCTGCCAGTATTTACAGGGTAACCAGTTTGTGCACAGATCCCTGAAGGGAGCAGCAGCTTTCTCAGGCAGAACAGCTGGCACAGATATAAGCAGATAAAATATTAAGATGATGTTCTTAACATTGCAATTTCCTACACAAAATGAAAATCCTTCCAATCTGGTTCCCTTCCTGCATATACAAAATAAAAGCAGCAGGAAACAGACTATTGCATCAAACCTTAAAAAAAGAAAATCAACACTTTTTGTTTTGCTTAACTATATTTTTAAAACTCAGATATTCAGTGGACAGTAAGAAATCTTGCTGTTTGGGAAGCACTAATTATGTAGTGTTTATATGAATTGCTCATATACAACAGTATCTGGGAAGTTGATAAACAAATAAACATTCCTGAAATCTCAAAAGATTAAATCCATCAAAACACCTGAAAGCACTGGATTCTGTTCAAGTCCTGCCCTGCCTTCCTGCAGGGGGAACTGCAGCATGCTTCAGCTATGGTGCAGGGACAGGGGTTCCCTTTACTTGCATCCTGTCTAACCTGTACGGGCCACTGTGAGAAGTGGAGCTTTTTGTCAATGCAACCAGAAAAGCCCTTCTTTGCCTGCAGTCAGACTGTGGTGATTTTGGGTTCATGCTGGATACACCAACTGCATTAGAAACAGCACAGCTTTTACTAAGCACACACCAGCCTCTATATTCTCTCTCTAACAGAGAAATAAACCCCTCCAAATATCTGATTAAAAGCACAGAAATAATCTCCCACCACGTTCAAGATGCACAGGAGCGGGGAGGAACTCTTTCCACAGATCCAGGCACTAGAGGAAAGAACCCTGCAGAGCTCAGTTCCGAGATGCAAGATGCGGCTTCCCTGGCTGCTCTGAAGTTCCTTATCTTCTGACTCTTCTTGGCATGAGGCTGAGAAGCTCCCTGTAGCAACAGGCTGTGAAAACATTCTGATCTGAGGCAAACACATCTGACATTCTTTCTTCTGTTCCTTCCCCTTCCCACAGCAGAGGACCTATCTTGGGGAAAACACAGGGTGGCCTGGCAGCAGCAGAAAGGACACTAGGAATGAAATCTGCCAATATTTCTCATTTCTTCTCTCTAAGTTCATTAACTCTTCAAATACTCCTCTTTTCCCTGTGGTCAGTGGGAAATATTTACCTGCAGTCCCTGACATTTCCAGCTACAATGTTCAAATGGATAAGTCTTCTTTCCTACCATTTTCAAAATAGTTGCTACACACGAGATCTCCCATGAACTGGAAATACAAGGTAGAAAAGACTGAGCAGAGATGTTACTGCTCTGCACTGGTGCTCAGCACACCAGCTGTGTAGGAGAGAGCTATTGTAGCTGGGGATCCCATCTTTTGTGATGCTCAGCAAAGCTCTGTGTCCAAACATTGGGTATTGTCCTACACAGTTCTTTCAATATTAGCTCAAAACAACTAATTCAGCAGCTCTGTGCTTTCCAACTGCAGCAAAGAAGCTGAAGAACAAATATTATGCATGCCTGAATGCTGAGAATGGGCCTCTTCCTTTCTCACCCATGGTCCTTCTGATCCTTCTGTACAGAACAAAGCTGCTCTGCTGTGGATGTGTCAATACAACCATTTCCATGACAACAGCCTGAGATGTGCCAAATATAGACACTTGACTTCAACAAACAGAGAAGAAAGAGACACATGACTAGAGGGTGCTCTGCTGCACTGCATTTAAACCCTGTTCCTTCCCAAAGGCTGTGGGCAAACACTCAGAGAAGAATTAATGGGGGCTCTTTGGGATACCAGTGCTCTCTGAACCTCATTTCTGCCCCCCATGCTCTCTCCTGCTGCAGAAAGCAGGAGACAGCTGCCTTGCTTCACCATAAGTTCTCCAACACGGAGCCAAACAGCTGAGCATTAACTGCTGATGAAGAAAGGTTTAAATTTTGTTTCCCATCCTCATTTTTAAAGAGTTGAGGTTCATATACTCATTTTATTTCACCAGCCCTGCTTTAAAGATAGAAGACTGCCATAAACAAAGAAAGACAACTTCTTAAGTCACTTCAGAAGGATTCACCAGCACTTTTCTTCTCCTAGCCAGGTGAGGTTCACACAGCAGAAAGGACTCTGTGGAGCACTGCAAACACCCTCACTCACTGAAGAAACCCCAGTACAGTGCAGAACATGACCTGAGGTCCTTCTGCCAGCTGCTACCTTACCACAGAATCATCACAGAATGGGTTGGAATGGACCTTAAAGCTCCCCTAGCTCCAACTCCTGCCATAGGCAGGGATGCCACCAGTTATGTCAGGTTGCCCAGGACCCCACCCAACCTGACCCTGAATACAGTGCATGCTGTAAGCCAAAACACAAGCACCTTGCTCTCCTTGCTGCACTGTAGCACCATTCCAGCACAGTGATTATCTAGAACCACACTGTGTATGAACTGCACAAGTTTTTAACATCAATCCATTTAAAACAGTGAATTAGTGAAAGATCCACTAAGACACTTCCAGCACAGGCTCTGAGATCAGGAATCAGAGCTATGCAGGGAGCCAGGAAATTCTAACCTGCAGCAGAGTTCAAACTTTCTGTGGCCCTTGTAAGGTACTTAAAGCAATGTTTTTGGTCTATGGCCCAGCTCTGTTGTCCTTTTGATTATCTTACAGACAGCACTTAGCAATCCACACAACCCCCTGGTATTTAGGTTTTATGGGAGTGGAAAACAGAGCAGGAATGTAGGTAATGTGCCTGCCTGCCACAGAGAGCACAGTCAGTGATTGCCAAAACCCCTTTCCTCACAGCATTCCTCTCTACTTCCAGAGTCTGTGTCAAGGAACCCCCAAAGTCTTGCTGCCTCAGGTGCTTTGTCAAGAAGAAAGTAGTTGAGATCAGTGTTTCCAGGAGAAAGCCCTGTTTTAATGGCAATGCTTTAAATTATCTTAGAAAATTGTTAGATCAAAACCCTTTGAGCACAACAGGCTGAGCAAAAGGGATGTTGTGTTTAAATAGGGTTATCCAGGGAATTTACTCACAAGAGCTCATTTTAACAAACTGGCCTCTCACATAGATTTCTGGGATTAATAATTAGAGTATTGCAGCACAAAACTGTAGGCTGTGGTGCCCAACATGGCAGGTCTGTGCTGTGACTTGTTACTTATGGAGTGCTATAAATAGCGGGACTGAATGAGTCTGTAGGTAGTACAGAAATCACATACAGGGCTTGCTCAGAGAGCACACAGCCTCAGTGCTTTCTAAGGATACTTCAGACAAGGGTTCACCTTTGCATAAACTATTTGTACAACCAAGTCCCTCCCACATGTGCACCAAAGTCTGGTCCAGCTGATATCTGAGATCATTATCCGAAAAACAAAAGCAACCCTGATCGGATGCTCGCACCCCACATCCCACTGGCGAGCTTTGCAAGTGTAGAAACGTGCAGCAAGAGGCCACAAAACCCCACCACAAACAGAGTATCCCACACCATGCAATTCATACCCTGAAAGAATCAAACACTGCTTCAGAGATTTAGGCACCAAACGCTGTCTGTACAGGCACACGTCACCAATGACCCACCAGCTACAATATCTGCTGCAGTTAAGCAACTCTGACCTGTCTTGGCCTCTCAAAGCTTCCTCTCCATCTATGTGCTCAGCTGATCAATAGGAAACAACTTGTAAATCCTGAAATGATCCAACTGTCAGCAAACCCTGGCCCTCAGGACTAAGGCAGGAAAATTTTCATCTGCTTTGTGTTTCAGAAAATTTTCTCTCCCTACCAGCCTTGTCAAAGAAAGCACCTGACAGACAAAGCTGCAGATGTGATACCAGTTGCTCTGCTACCCACAGGCAGAAAGATGATCATGAGGTGGTGAGGAGTCCAGAAAACACACCATATTAAACTCAGCCAGGACTCCAAATGCAAATGAGACTGCAAGGAGCGTATGAATGTACTGGAGAAGGTCCAGCCAAAGGCCAGGCATTGGTGTTTAAGGCATTGAAGCACCTGACATACACAGAAAGGCTGAGAGAGCTTGGATGCTTCAGCCTGGAGAAGAGAAGGCTCAGGGAGATCTTAATGTGTACATGTACCTCACGAGGGAGGCATAGAAGACATAGACTCTGATCTGCTGGCCACTAAAAAAACAAAAAGAAATGGATACAAACCAAAGTACAGTAAATTCTATTCCAATATAAACTTTTTTTACACTAGGGGTAGCCCTAGCCTGAAAGAGGTTGCAGAGTCTCCATTCCTGGAGATGTTCAAACTTGACTGCTCACGCAGGTGACCCTGGTTAGAGCATGGGAGTAGGACTAGGCAGTCTCCAGTGGCACCTAAAGCATTCTGAGATTCAGGCTGGGAGGAAGACTTGTTTAGAAGCCCTCAAGCAGAACTAGAAACTTCTACAGCAGGTAGAATTTTCAGGAGTAGCCCACGGCAGAGGATGCTTCAGCTCTCCAGAACTCTGGAAACTAGAGCATGATTAAAGAAAATCAGCGTCAGTCACACAATTCAGCCTCCTCACAAAGTACAGCCGTAAACTTCCATCCTCCCTGCTGCCTGATCAGAGAAGGGAAAAGGATCAATGCTTCAGCCAGCACAGCAAATCACGCAAGCCAAGGTGCCATTAAAAACATTTGTCATGAGGTTGGGAAGTAACTGAAAGAAGTTACTCCTGCTCTAAGTTTGCACTTAGCCAAGACTCATCTTCCTCTGAGTGCTTAGGAATTACTGAACTGCCCCTTCTTTGCTTAGTATGATAAAGGAGTTGGGTCACAGTCAGCTGTGAAGTTAAAGCACTGGTACTACTGCAAGTCAGTGAACACCTCAAGTGAAGTGAAAAGCAGAAGAATGGGCGCCTGGTCCTCTGACAAGTGGGCAGAATGGTTCTCCTCTTCCCTGTATTTGCACAGTATTCCCAAAAAACCATAAAACATCTTGTTTTTCCTTATTGCAACTGGAAAAATCTTTGCAATCAAGATGCCTTTTTTAAAAATGAAGACTGAAAGAAAGAAAGGAAGACAGAACACCAGGTTGCATGGATTTGGCTAAACAGCCTTTCAGGACTTTGACACAGCAGTGCTCACACTCATCTATATTTGTGATTTCAGAGACATCACAAATGATTTAGATGAGTCAAGACTAATGACCTGGCCATAATTAATTCAGTGTATTTTTAAATAATTCTGTTCAAGTGTTGAGTCACAGGCTTGAAACACTGTGGCATTTCTTTTTCTTACCCTTCGAAGTATTATTTTTTTTCTTTTGAAAGCTGAGTTCTCCAGATCAGAGGAGTTACCTGGATTAGACAATCACAAGTGGCTGCCTAAAAGATGCATAAGCTGTCCTACATGCAGTTACTTTGGAGACTTCCTCTAGTGGCTCAAAGATGATGGTCAAGTGGCATTTGGGGGCCAAGCAGAAGTCCCAGCTATGCAGTATGTGCTCTCAAGTGAGCCACAAAAAGCAGCATGAACACAGGTGAGCATTATACCACTGACTGTGACTACAGATGCACAGAAGAAAACTTGACCAACTCCCCAGAACTCAGCCTGTGCTGACAGTAAGACAGCATGAAATAGGACTGCCAGGCCCTACATTTATGACAGTACAGAGATTGTGGTGAAGCTCAGAACTGGGACCAAAAACAGCCCAAATTAAATTATTTTGTGCTCTCCAAAGAGAAATGACAGATTGAATCAACAAGTTTCAGTACCAATGGGTTCTGCATATTTTTAATTTATTCAGGCTTTTAAGGCTGATAAGAATGCCACATTTCAAATTGATCCAAATGAACTGGGTATTAGCAATGCTGTGTTTTTATAATAAACTCTCTTAAAAGGTTTATTGTCAAAGCTTCTCTCAGGCATGTAGAGTAGGTTTTTGCCCTGAGCAGGATGTGCCATCAGTGACCTCAAGCTGACATGCAGCTCTGCTCAGGGACAGGGCCCTCCTGCCAGAGCACCAGGCGAGTCAGCAGGAGCTGAGCCAACCCAGCACATCCAAAAACAGCTCCTGCATCCAGACTGTTATTCCTTTATCCAGGTCACACTGTATTGTCAGTAACTGAGTTTCAATACAGCCACACAACAGAATCTATGAGCAGTTCGCTTGGTGCAGGACTGGAAAGAGACCAGTGCCTCACTCTTGGATTGTACACCTGCCTGCAGCACCCGACTGTCATCTCCCAACTGCAGACACTTCACAGCTCTTACCTGAACACTGCAGGAGTGTATTTTTTGGATGAACTCTGGACTGGCCACTTGAGGACACAGGGCTGCTGGCTGGTGTTAATCTCCAGAGCTGCACTGTGTCCCAGACCAGGCAATGTAACAGTTTGGTCGCTTCCCCAAGAGCCAGCGAGGGAAGTCACAGCACAGAAGCAGCTCCAGCAGCCCTTGGGGTGCTCCTGCTCAGCAGATGAGACTGATTCTCACTGCTTGCTGCACCTTCCTGCTACAGCTGAACCTTTGGTTTCCAAATAGCTTGTGTTGGGTTTGTTTAAATTCAATAATTATGTAGACAGCTTTTCCTCCTTTGAACTCGTATGTGCCTTGAGGTCTGCAAAGACCCCTGCAAGGAACAACATTAATGACAGCTCCAAGAACAGAAGCCATGGCCAAGAGGTGCACAAGCTGTGTTCGTAGTTTTCCTCTGCCTCTTAGAACACTCCATGAATTGCAGCTTCTAAATGCCAGGGATGTCTTTTTGAATGTAGGTTAGAGGAGTGATCTTGGCTTATAAAGAGCTGAGAGCTTTTCACACCTGGCCTGGAAAGATTCCACTGGCCAAGGGAGAGTACAGTAGCTTAATCCTACCCATTAAAACAGATCATTTTGTGTTAACATTGAACCTGCTGGCACACTGTCTTTTTTCTTGCATTTTTAGGGACACTTCAATTAAAAAAAAAAAACAAAAAAAACCCCAAAACCTAATTCAAAACTACCTCATGGAAACTATTTCCATTAGCCAACAGGAAAACTCTTGTAATTTCACTCCCACATAGAAATAAATTTCCGCCAGCTGTTTTGAAAACATCATTAGTCTTATCTTTCTTTATTCTCAACATGAAACATTCTGAAACCATTATAATGATTAAAAAAAAAAAATTAAATCAAAGTTCTGCATTTACCTCATGTTCCTGACACAAAAACTTCATTTTCGTGTTATTTTGTAACTAGTAACATGTAATTTACCCTCCAAAGCAAGAGGATTGGTGCCATGTACCTTAGTAGTACATTTGAAATGGATTTCAAATTATTATTTAGGCATTTATCAGATCCTTTAAGAAGGGTTCTGAAACAAACTTTAGCCTTTGGTAGACAAAAAAAATTTTAGAGCCTACACCTAGAAATGCTTGTTTTCAAGAAACCTCACTAAGGAAAGTCCTAAGCCTAAATAATGAATAACTGTGTGTGTGTGTATATATATATGGATGTGTGTGTGTGTGTATATATATATATATGGAAAAAAGATAATTCAGAGTAAGAACAAGAAGGATATTCAAACAATTGTGTACTCAGCTGCCTTTAGCACTTGATTTCCCTCCTATTCCACGACCACTTGCTAGCCTTCATCCTGCTGGAGGCCACAGAACGCAGGAATCAGCTGCACGTGGGGTGGTACATTAGAGCATCCATAAGCACTCCCTAGGATGCAGCACAACTTGGAAATGGCTCAATTACTCCAGCAAAGCAATTACTCTGTACTCCATGGATAAAAAAAAAAAATTTTAAAAATTGTGCTCTTATGAGCCAACATCATAGATCATGATGCAGGGAATCTCTTACTCCCTGATTAGCAGGGATTGACAATAACAGCAGCAAAGCTCTGTACCTGTTTAGGCAAATACACCCCAGGTATGTTTGCAGTGAGAGCTGCCAACACTTGGATGTTCACACAATGTAATCCAAGACAGTTAACCAGGTGCAAACTGTGTTCCTATCAGCTTACAACCCAGGCTACTGTCTCGCTTTCATGTGCGAACACACCACTTTTAGGAGCGGCTTTTTTAGAATGGCGCGGCCACTGAAGGCATTCAGTATCCAAGAAGACAGCTCATCTTCAGACTCTGGGCTTGCTCAGACCAATACCCTGTGCAGTCCAGCACACTCAGCTTGTTCCTGCCACTTTTAAGCAAATCACTGAATTAGTTAGCTGGTTTAACAAACATCAGACCACAAAAGGATTTTGAGATGAGACAGGATTCTAATTAAATTAGAATAGATCCACAGATAATTACCGACATTCAGAAGGGGGTTATACTTCTCTAATCCTTCAAAGACACTTCTCATGATTCAGATGAATTGGTGAACAAGACCCTAGTAGGGAATAAGTTTAGTTACAGACAAGCTTAATAATTTAAAGGCTACATCCTGATGGTGAAGGACAAGCATAATTGTTCCCTACATTGTTTCACTTAACTAACTGCTAAGCAGCCATATCGAAGCTGCATCGTGCAGGCAGCAAGTACACACGTTCTTTGTGACCACTGGGCATCAACACTATTTGCCAGCATATGATCTCATCTATTTCTGCTGCTTTTTTACCTACACGAACCAGACCTGGATAATGCAAATGAAAAGGTACATTCAAGTTACTGCCAGCCTTTGCATGTCTACCTAAAGGTAGAGAAGAAAGGAAGGGGCAGGTAAGCTTCATGGTACCACTTCATTCCCTCTTTCCTTCCCTCTCTTGGACCGTGCTAGTTCCCTGCTGCAAGAGTTGTGATGCTGGCAGTATTCAAATCAGGTGGCTTAAAGCTGTTTCACTTCCATGCAGAAAAATAGCAGCAACTAAAGCTTGGATATATCCCAAAGGAGTGTTGGTCTGGATGGCTACGTTAAAGGTAACCGAATCTGTGAGAAAACACAGCCTTAGAAGTTGGCATATTCCTCAGCAAAGGGAATAGTGATCACAATCTAAATGGTCTTCATGGTAGTTGTTTTGAAGGCAGAGAAGGAAAAGGATGAAGATGGTGTACCTGTGACACCTGGGGAAGTATCACAGGCAGTGCTCCAAAGATTTATCTTTTCCTGCTGCAACCACAGCATCAGCAAAGATTGGAATGTTTATCTCTGGTAGGCACAGGTGCTAATCTGTGCCTAACAGGGACATGAGAATAAGCATTTACTCCTTTTGGAACAAAACAAAATCATCTCAAGGGAAAGTCAACTAGAACCACACCCCCCAAAACATTAACATGTAATTAGAACTCCAAAGTAGCTGAATTTACAAAATCTGGTTCTGCTGCAAACAGATGTATAGAAACATAATTAGACTTCCTACCTATATCAGCACTATTTTTTATTCCCTTTAATGGAAAATCATGATGCTAGAGGATACTTTGCTCTGAAAAAACATTTCTGTAAGTGTACTAAACATGTTAGGTGGCCAAGTTTACACACATTTAGCATTGACTGAGATTCCCTTCACCGGAATGAACTCAACCACTTATTAGTATAGATGCCCTCACCATTTGAATGTGATACCAAGTCACAGTTCAGCAACACTCAACACACTATATGGAAGATGTATTTTCAACTAAGAAATATTTGCTTAAGTTTTAGGGCAGCTCACTAATTCAACCAAGAGATGTTCATTCTGTAATTCTTCCTCAAAAGTTCAAGGTCGCCATTAGGTTTAACCTAACCATAGCAGTCACCATTACAAATTAACCCACACAGAGAGAAAAATCAAAGTTAATTCAGCATGGATTGTTGTTTGTTTGTTTGTTCTTAAATCCATCGATTATTTGTTCAGAAGATGAGTGGAAGTTACTCTGGCAGGTGACACAGAATACGTGAGGGAACACGTGGGACATGTTACAGTGCAAGCAGTGAATGCAGCAGAGCCATCCTGGCTCACAATTTGCCAGGGTGAGGGTGAAACACGACATTGACATGCTGCACTGGATGCTTTGAGGCACTCACTTTTTTTCCCTCCCTGCTCTCCTTTGGATGCATTCTGAAGCAATTTGAACCTTAAATCAATCTCCCCTCGTGTGATCTCTAACTCTTGCTGACTGAGTGACCCTGGAGAAAGAAGGGTTAGTGGAATTATGCACTGCAGTCCATGAACACAGCTGAAGACAACAGTTCCAAAAAGACAGGGCTAGGGGAAGAATAAAAAAAAGGGCTCAAAAGAAAATCTCTTGCCAAACAAGAAAGACATAAAGCATTCACCACAGCTCTGTTACTGGCTCTCTCATCAGCCACAACACTGAAATGAATGACTTCGAAAAAAATGTCCTGAAAACCTCACAATTTTCTTTTTAAGCTCTGAATGAAAAAAAAAAACCAAAAACCTCCACACCCATGCTTCATGTTTTCTTGTTTGTTTAAAGGCCATATTCCCAAGGGCAGGAGATGAGCATATCTGCATATTAGGAGCCACAAATCTGTGCAGAGGCACACTGAAGTGTAGCCTGTACAGTTAAATTGCTGCATATGCACAAATACACAGAGGATCCCAGGGAAACTATGGCAACCACTGGTCCTCCAGGTTATGATTCCCCCTTTGTCCCTACCTTTCTTTGCTCTTCCAGTCCTTCCCAACTTGGACAAGAAAAAGAATAAACACAAGTATTAACGAGGTCGGGATAGGACCCACAACAAAGGAGCTGGAAAAGCAAAGAGAGCTGCTCACAGGCTTCAACCTGGAAATATTCTAAAGGAAAACTTTTCAGTGGAGTTGTGCAACAGTGATGAATGGGATACAGGCAGTGTGAGCCTGGGTTACAAAGTCTTGCCTAGGAAACCAGGGTTAGAGCACCCATAGTGCCACTGAATCACTTGCTGGAGCACAACTGACTTTTAATTTGGATGCCTTGTAGGTTTTTGTCCAGCTGAGATACTTAGGGCCCTGTTTTCAGAATTGCTGAGCCACCCCAGCTCCCAGGCCTTTATACACAGGAGAATTGCACTGGCCAAACACTTGGACACTGCTCATAGTTATTTAAAAATAGCAAGGATACTGTCCAAGTATCAAACCATACCTTTTCATCTATCCTTAATCATGCTTTGAAAGACTTCTGGGCCTTCTGTGAGGGTTATTGATGCTTGTGAAGTTCTCTGGCATCCTCAAACGGAGAGCCTTGTAGAACAGTAAAACATTCTCTATTTTCATGTTTATATTTAGCTTCAGGGAGAAGGGCTTTCTCATGTAAGGTAGTGTTTATTGACATTTAGACCAGAAATGCCATGCATTGATACTAAAAAGCAGTAAATTTTTTTCACTTCCTACAAGCTTGAACCATGTTTTTGCATAGTTGTATTTCAGATGGCATTTGCACAAAAGTTTATGCTGTAACACTAGGTCTTTTCTCTTTCAACTGTCACATTTAGCTTCCCCTCTTGATCAACATATTACAACAAGGTCAACCCCAAACCAAAAGGAATTGTACTTCATTACTGACTGCAGAGGAAGATAACTAACCAAAGACAGCTTTTGCTCTTGTGAACCTCAGAAACTCTGTCTTCTCTACACAGGGGATGTCAATTTGTATTTCTGAAATTACACATTGTCAAACGTGTACATACATAAACACACACACCCCTCTGTCTTTTCACAGATTTCCTTGGAATCTAAATTATGTAAAAGAAAAACTCAAATTGATGCATTCCAATTGTACCTCCCACCTCCTTTTCACCTCCACTTTTCAGTCATTTAAATCTGGCTTATTTATAATTATTTCTATGAAGTCTTATACAGCAGCAGGCTCAGTATGAAGATCCATACAGAAAAGCCTACATACACACAGCAGTCAGAAAGGCAAAACCCTCTCCTCCAAGTCCACCCATCCAGCCTTAAGGTCGATACAGGAAATGCAGAAACCCTTTCAAATAAAGAGCCTGACTCATCTCAGACCTTTTTTAATGCAAGGCTGGGCACTTCATAGTGTTTCCACACAGTCTGTACTCTTTTTTCCCCTAACTTCTTGATGTATCACAGAGAAAGATGCTGGAGGCTCCCTGCTCCTCTGAAGAGAGAACATTGCCACACATTTTAATTGCCACTTCTCTCATGCATTGCCCACTGCGACTGCTCCTGCTGTTGTTTGGGTTTTTTCTTGAGTTTTCTGTTTGCGTTTTTTTGGTTGGTTTAAGCAGTGTATTAAATTTTACCATTAAAAAATGTTATTTAATACAAGCTTTAAAGAAATCCTGCCTCACTCCTCAGACAGGGAGTTGGCATTGATGGAGAGGAGCAGTTCTACCACAGCTTCCTAAATTTAAGCCAAAGAAGGATTCTGACAGAAGAATCAAACAAAATAAATTCCTCCTGGTGATCCATTGCTCTTAGAGTTTAATCCTAATTGTGACCTGAATTTTGTTAGTAGGTAGAGACAAACTGCTCAGAAATCTCTTGCACATGAGAAGACACCTACCACAGTATGTTGAGGCAGCAAGGAATCTGAAATGCAGCAATCTGCTTCTATTATCCTATGTATATATCAATACTGTAATTATGAAACTTAATTTGGTTTTCCCCTGTCCTCAGTCTGTCTCCATAGCATTTTCTATTCTGTTTCCTCTCATCTCTGTATTTCCTGCTAAATGCATGTAGCATCCACAAAATGACACCATGCCTCACAGCCTTGGGAGCAGGACTGTTGTGGAAATGAAAGAGCATTTAGAAAAACAGACTAAATTTCAAAGCCTGCTTCTGCTATCAGCCTTACTTCTTCTGTATCACTGTGCACCACTTGTTTCTACTGACGTGCTTAAGCTCAAGAATGCATCCAGGGAGGGCAGCTGACAGCAAACACAGAGGGGACAGAACTACCTCTGCAGCCCCATGCCCAGCTCTGAGGAGGAGTTGGCAAAAAGACCCTGTGCCAGACTTACTTTATGCCAATGTCAGAGCATGCTGGGGTTAATCTGCACTCTCAGTTAAAGAGAAAATAGCCAGCAGATGCTACTGAGATGCCTTTTTTCCTGTCCCTGGGCTTTCGGGACATGTTGCAGGTGTTTAGTGCTTCTCAGCCACCTAGAAGGTGTGGTGTGCAGGGTGGAAAGCCAGGGACACTGGCCACCCTGCTGTAGCCCTTTCCTGTATGATTGTGCAGTTACACACTCTCCAGCAGAGACTCCAGAGCAGCAATGGAGATTTTACTAAACAGCTCCAAATCTATAGTAGCAGATGGAATGATAAAACCTTTCAATAATTAAAAATGCACATAATTAAAGCAGATTACACAGAACTGCACCCTGAATTCTTCCCAAGCCTTGATTCTAGCTGGTAGCACTGGGTATTTTTACTAAGGAAATGGCAATCACTGGTGGCCTTGAAGGCACTTGTCTGAATTTATCTAAGAGAGGAACTAATTTACTGCAGCTCTATCAAAAATCTCTCTAAACAGCAACAGCTGAACAGCTCAGCAGTCATTGGCTGTTAACATCATTGCCAGGCTCCTTTGCTAGAATCAGCTGGGAATAAGAAAGCTTCTTTACCATGCTTGTAGTTCCAACATTCAGACCCCAAATAGGCACATCAGTAACTTAAAATCAGAATGCCAGATCCAGACAGGCTGAGTCAGAACAGATCCAGGCTACCTGAACCTGCCTCCAAAATCTCTGGTTCAGAAAGACATCAAATAATGGATGGGAAAGCAAAAACTGAACTTGAGCAGCTGGCTCAGGGAACTGCCTTTCCCTCCTTCAGTGCACAGCAGTGCAACCCTACCTAGCCCTCATCTGCTGCACAGCACTCGCCTGGGCATTTTCTAGAGGCAGTGATACCCTCTACACTGGAATTTACACAGAGAAATGTCAACTCTAACATTCAGCTCTACGTGATTAAGCTGAAACAAGAAATGTTCCAAAAAGGCAAGGACAGCTTTAATCAGGTAGAAGCCAAAGCACTGTTTCCAAAGCCTTAAAAATCTATTTCTTCCCTCCTGACTTCAGAAGTCTATTAAGGGTCTACACTGTTTTGATTTAGGTTTAAGTCTACAGAGGGTATAGCTAGCAAACACTGAATGCTTTGGTTATATCTCAAGACTAAGAGACTGCATTTCCAAATTATGTACTTTTTCCAGAAGGCTTGGTTTGGTTTCTCAAGGTCAGTGCAACATCATAGACCAGTTTAAAAAAAAAAAAAAA